>JADGKA010000280.1:0-26950 GCA_027604605.1 Borealophlyctis nickersoniae
GGTAAGGGGGATAGTACGGCGGATGCTGCATAGGGGAGGGAGGATTCATCGCGTAAGGTTGGTGTGGTTGATGGGAATGGGAATGGGGATAGGGATAGGGATGAGCAACTTTCTGGGCGTTTCGCGGTTGGGAACGCATGGTCATATCAGTAAACACATGCGCCAATTTGGTATGATCCTGCTTCAAAGTAGCAGCAACTTCTTGCGCGTGCAGTTCATCCTCCTCTTCCTGCAAACGTTTCGCGATTTCTTCATCAGTTTCCTCTTGAGCAAGGCGGCGAGCGTAATCGACGTCCCGCGACGTGTCAGGAGGAAACGGTCGGACTGGTGCCGCATAGCTCTTCCGCGTGAACCGAGTACGGAGGGGCGGTGTTGGTGGGGTATTAGAAGGTGGACTATACGAGTGAGCCCGTGCGATGGGGAGAGAATCATCAAGAGGCGGGGCCGAGGGGAGAAGGGTGTTGTACTGGGGTGGCAAGTCTTCGTAAGCGGGTGAGGATGCCGGTACAGGATCAGGATTATACCAGGTTATTTTCCCAGTTTCCAAGTCTTTTTCAGTGATTTTTAGTCAATGGTACCAGACAGCGCAGGACTGCCAAGGAAAAGAAGGATACCACTACCCACCAACGGTATAATATCTTCCGGTATCAGTGTCAAAGTGGAGCTGGCCGGTGGGCGAGGAGGAAGCTGACCGTTGAGTACTGGACGAAGCTATTGTCGCCGCCCGCGACCATGCCCCGGTGGACATTTGGGTCTGGTCTGGATATTATGAGCAAACAAGGAAGCAGCGGCAACAAGCAGCAGCAGGAGCAGATGAGGTTTAGAGACGTTCAAATGCTCTCGAAGCAATGCGACAGCAAACGAATGGGAGACCCTGAGACCGGCAAGTCACAAAAGAGCTGACTGCATGATCATTGATCTGCCACAGCCTCACTCTCCAGCCACTTTCCAGCCATTTTCCAGCCACTTTCCAGCCACCCAATAAATATAACAGCTGGGTCTCGGACAAGCGGACAAGGCGGACATACCATTTTGCGCGTGCCGGCCTGGGAAAACCTGGGACCCCCGCAGGCGGCACCGTCTTTTTTACGCTCCCCCACAATCATCTTGAGCAGCAATCTCAGTTGTCAATCCAATGCCTGCCAACGCCGACTCGGGTTTTGTCCAGGTCAGTGGTCGGCCACGCTCTGACAGTGGACGAACCATATCTAACCGCGCAAGATCGTATTCGCAGGACGCGCCTGTTCTGGGCAATCAATGGGACGAAGACTTGGTTCTCCAGTCTATCCTTAAGCGCTTGCTGCCTTCGAATGTATTAAACGAGATTTCGCCGGATTTGCGACGATTTGGCTGGCGCGTCGTCGATGGTAAACTGTACAATTGCGTGTGATCCAAGCTGCCCCCTGTTTGACCGGTTACATTGAACTGAATGACGCCGCCAGACTTGAAAGTTTTAGCGGACCGGGCTGAAGAGGATCTGCCAAAGGTGGTTCAATACGATGCATGGTGCCGGTATGCGCATATATTGGGAATTCACGCTTTATTTGCGGCTCACATGAGAAAACTGAGCGATTCTCAATGTATCCGGTTTGCACGTATCCAGTCGCGTAGATGAACTGAAAACGACCGAGGCCTGGCGTAAGCTGCATGCCGTTTCAGCCGAAGAAGGGTGCGTGAAACGCTTGTCGAATGTTCACGTCAACTCTGGACACATATGCCTCACCCGTCGCATACAGCCTCGTTGCCATTCCTTTTGAGAGGAAGTATGGCTCCAACAGTCGAATCTATCAAATGGCGAAATTATACTTGTTTGGTCCATCGGGTGGGATGTATGGATGCCCATTATCTATGACCGGTGAGGCACTGCATGCAAAATCCCATACATGGCTTGGTAGACTCTCACTCAAAAACGGTCCCTCTATTCGACGTCGCAGATGGAGCTGCAAGAGTCATTGAATTGATGGGCACGCCAACGATGAAAGAGACAGTGTACAAGCGTCTCACCACGTACGTGCACCTTACTTTTCCAAGCGCTTTATAGTGGTTCAATCTGTTGTTATTCTGACAAATTGCGTTCACCACTTCCACTCAGACGAGACCCCAAATCGTTTTGGACCAGCGGACAATGGATGACCGAGAGGTATGCAGCGCACGCATACCCCGACGGCTTGTTTTTCAGAATGTTGACGTTTTACTCGTGGTGGGGCAACGCAGGCCCGGTGGTAGCGATGTTGGTAAGCGAAGCACAAACAGAAACACGTTCAGTTCTGAATGACTGAGATTCCCGCCGCTTTGGAAAGGTCAAACGGAGACGGAAGCTGAACTGATTGACCCCGATCGCAATCTGTGGTCCATAAGTGGCTTCAAATGGTTTTCGTCTGCCACAGACGCCGGCGTTACAATGTTGTTGGCGCGAAGTAGAAATCCCAAGACCGGGGAGACCAAGCCTGTAAGTTGATCTTGCATGACTCACTCTCGCATAGTTGACCGCAGCAGGATTTTAATGGTTTAACTTTCGGGATCTAGGGCAGCAAAGGGCTTTCTTTATACCTTGCCCGTGTCAGAGACGACGAGGGAAAACTGAATGGTGTCCGGTAATGTCCGGCTGGGCCTGCTCAGTGGGAAACATAACCCCGGGAAGAACTCACTCTGGACCGGCGATCCCTTAGAATCCATCGTTTGAAAAATAAATTTGGCACTAAAGCGGTCCCGACTGCCGAGCTTGAATTGAACGGGATGATTGGTGAATTAGTGAGTTTATCCCATCTCTAATCAGCAGTTTTCACATTAAACGGTAAAACCGATCAGGTCGGCGAGATTGGACGCGGCGTTCCCACCATCGCCTCCATTCTGAACATCACGCGAATCCACTCTGCCAAGGAGTGCGTTGCGGGAATGAGACGCGCCTACGCTCTGGCAAAAGCGTACGCGGAAAAGCGAAAGGTAAAAAACCAGAACCGCTCGTTCTGCCTACATGTCGGAAGTTGCTTGTTGCGGTCTCATACAATGATCATATCATCAGGCTTTCGGCAAGCCCCTCACTGAGCAACCCCTCCATATCACCACACTCGCGGAAATGGAAATCACATATCGTGCTTGCATGCAATTATTGTTCTTTGCTGTGCAGCTGTTGGGACGCATCGAAAATGCCGACGCCAACAGCGACACGACAGACCAAACCGCGCTCCGATTGGTCACTCCTATGTTGAAAGCATGGGTCGCCAAAACCAGCGTCGGATTTATTAGCGAGTCTATGGAAGCTTTGGGCGGACAGGTTCGGGGTCCCTTTGAGATCTAATCATTCATCAAGGGATTTATCTTGCATGTTCTCCTGTTAATGTTAAAATGCCGCGATCAGGGCTACATGGAAGAAGTCGGCATCGGGAGGATTCTACGGGACACCCAAGTCAATACTATCTGGGAGGGTACCACGAACATCCTCTCGCTGGACATAATCCGCGTTCTGAAGGAAACAAAGGGAGGCGCCATGGGTATATTCGAAAAGGTTAGCTCGGCCTCTACAATCTTTATTCATGCGAACTCTGCATAATTTTGCATTCTGTGATTTTCAGGTGGTAATCAATGCCGTCAGCCGCACAGCACCGACCCCGGCCCTGGCATCGGCCGCCCAGAACGTGCGCCAGGCCCTCACACGAATTAAAGATCACGTCGCAACCATCATGGCATCAGGCGACAAAGCGACGATGGAAGCCGGGGCGCGCGCCCTCACGTTTGCTATGGCGCGTACACTTTCTGGAGCCTTGCTCATCGAGCACGCTGAATGGCAGCAACGCCAAGCTGGTCGTGGTGGGGATGCTGATTTGACAGCGGACGCTGATATGCAGGCTGCGGTCCGCTGGTGTGACTCGGTCGCGTCCTTGTTGGGCGACTTGAAAGTGCGCAACGTGTCTAGCATTCTAAATGGTACGTGCCTTGGGCCAAGAACAAATTCTCGGTTTGGTATTCTGACCCTCATCTCTTGTGCCAGACGCCGCGTTGGTATTCGGGCTAAAAGCTCGGATTTAAAAAAAGGGACCAGTGATGACCACTAGCCATGACGAATTATAGTGAACTCATTGAGCATTGGAAGGAGTGGTTATCGAAAACCTGCATTACTTGTCTGTAAATGGCCCGCAAAATGTATTGACTGATCTTTTTCGACGACCTCCCTGCCCAGCCTGTTTGGCGTGTGCGTACATTTCACGCTCCAATCCCTATCCGAAACATGTCACGACTGCGCCTATCTGACACCCGTCCCTTTTCATCCCATCAACTTCCGTATACACAATACATATTCAGTTCTTTAGTGAATACTGATGGGGTTTCCCTACTATTTAATACTGTATGTCCCAACTGCGCCTACCTGACATCCGCCCCTTTGCACCGTCCCTTGGCGCCCCATCAACTTCCGTACAATAAGGTATTCTCCTAATCTATGAGGCTGCATACCTAAGCTGAATACACGAGGCTTTGATACATCTATTCATATGTCCCTCAACCTCAACCTCGGTTGTAACGGGTAAACTAGCAAAAAGGGAGCAGTAAATAGATAATAGCTTTCAAGAGTAGCAAAAAAACCGAGCATTGGCGTGTGGCCCAATTCATCTGGCAACATGTAGCAAAAAGAGTTCCACTCGAAGGTGTACATCTCTTTGTATAACCGGAAGTACCTATACCTACCATCACTTACCTCTGCACGTCCTACCTGATTTCATTAGTCTCAGATTTTTTTTGTATGTCAGAGGCTGGATTGGAACCCGGGATGTGTCGCAATTCGCCTTACCGATTATGCCACTGTAAGGTGTTAGTGATTTGGAAGCATCCATCATGCAGGATATGGCGACCCGGGAGTTGGGGAAAGGAATGCGTTCGCGTCGTCAAGCAGTGGCGCAGGGGCGTGCTTGGGTGCTTTGCGCTGTTGCTTTCCGTGTCATCCACTTTGCTGCAGGGAGTCGAGCGATCCATGTAGAACTGGTGAGAATAGGCGTTCGTCCCTTCAATTACATTTTCCGTTTGTGACGCTGCCTCTTCTCTTGGACTGGGTGATGATGATAGTTGATCGCTACTGCAGAGTACTGCGCGTTTTGTCTTTTTCTGTCATTCCATGTGAATTACCGGCCCTTCCTGCTGGTCTCCGGGACATCGTTCTCTTCGTTCCTGCTCGTCCCTCCATAATTCTTTGCCCCTCTTCCCAATAGTTCCTCTCACTCCCAGCTGCAACCCCTCGTCGTTTCCGTCGTTCATTCCCTTTTTCCCGAGAAGGCACTGGCAACCTCCAAACCTTCATGTAGCCGAATGGCATGACCCTTTTATGCGCATGGTTCTTGAAACTCCCGAGGTTGCACTCTTCGACGGACTTCTGAAGCTCCACATTAGCTTGTACTTAGAGCATTGTTGGGGAAATCACCCGGAGCATTATTGGGGAAATCACCCGAAGTGTGTTGGGTGGCATAGAGGTGGAAGTCAACAGTCTTGTTACTTGGCCCGACTCGCAGGTAGAGACACTACGAAGCAGTTCCCCCGTTTGCGGACCGACGATAGGAGTGGAGACGATACAAACGAGACGAGCATGTTAGTTTTCCTGAAAGAGCACGCGTTTTGTGCTGCTTGTGCAGCTTGGAGTGTGAGCGGCTGAGGATCCAAAACTGCGTGTGTCCAAGGCGAACAAACAAGAACAGATGTTTCTTTTCTTCTGTTTAGAAAACCAGTAAAATATATAACAAGGGGAAAAAAAAGCCAATCCGTTGCCGCAACCTTCAACTAGATGTCGAAGAAAGGAGAAGAAACCCTTGCAGGACGGGTTCCGGTTTCGGCAGAAAGTCGGGTGGATGAAAAACAAAAAAAAGGGAAATCAAAAACCAGCACCAATCGTAATAGAACTGCTCTGGCTTGAGTTACCGGCCACTACTCCTCCCCTATTATCAAATGAGATGATCAATCAGGAGGCAACATCCGCCTCATTCAATAATTAGGTGTTACTTACGCGGCCTCTTCCGCGCGGGACCCTCTTCTGAAGCCAGCAACTGTTGTTGCTGTTGCTGTTGCTGCTGCTGCTGCTGTTGTTGTTGTTGTTGCTGCTGCTGCTGTTGTTGCTGATGGTGTCGCAACAACGCCTGTACATGTGGACTCAACGGAGAAAGTTGATGTGCCGTCTGCACTTGCTGGTCTGGTTGTTGTTGCTGTGGTTGCTGTTGCTGTTGCTGTTGCTGTTGCTGTTGCTGTTGCTGCAGCTGTGGTTGTGGCTGTTCTGGGAGGGCTTGCTGAGGTTGCGCCTGGGGCTGCGGCTGGGGCTGGATACCAAGTTGGGCTCTCAAGTGCTCATTTTCAGATTTCAAAGCCTCCACTTGAGAGCTCAGTTCCTGGATACTTTAGAATTACCGATCGGAATGAGTGAAAGAACATGCTAGTTAATTCCTGTTAAAAGCCCTTGCACTGTTCAAATGATGCTTGATGTAGCCCCGTTGGACACTCACGCTTGCTCACACAACAACTTTTCCAACGTCCACTTCTCCATATTGGCGGCATCCTGCTCCTTTAGCTGCTGAATGTATTGAACAGCCCGCTGGAGAACGCGACCCTTGTTCTTTTCCCCCTCTGGTATCAGTTTCGCCAATTCGGTGATTCCATCGTTGATTGTTTCGCGACGACGGCGCTCCACTTCCTTGTGGTTCTCGCGTCTTGCTCGAAGCCATTCTTCCGATCCGACACTAGGTTTATTCAAGGGCGCACCAGGAGACGCAGGTCCAACCCCAGATGCTACCGCCGCATTCGCAGCAGCGGCAGCAGCAGCTTGGGCCTGAGCTTGGGCCTGTGCCTGAGCTTGAGCGTGGGCCTGTCGCTGGGCTTCATGAACAGCTTGAGCTGCTTAGCACAAAGGGAAGGAACATTCAGGGACGAGATGTTCCAAGTACCGTCGAGGATGGAAATGTCGTCCAGCAAATTCATACCTGCGGCTGCAGCGGCAGCGGCAGCGGCGTATGCGCTAGCATAATGTTGTAGTGGAATATTGGGTGAGGGAGAATTTTGCGGTAGTTGAAGTTGAGAACGCTTATGCCTAATCATGACGATGGGTGGTGAGTCTCCAGGAAATTGTTGACGTTAGTTAAATTGCGACGAGAGTTGGACACATACTCTGAAGTCCCGTCCGACTGCAGCGCCTGAGGGGGAAGAGATTGTACAGAACAACAGCCAACGCTTAGTCATAGTAGCGGTCTTTCAATGCCCCATTTTCTTCCAACCGTCTCTCACCGTCTCTCCTTCCTCCTACCCTTTCCTGGGTCCCGAAATTTTCCGTTCTAGCAAATTCCTCACCTCTTGCCTGCTTTCTTCTGTTACTGTAGACATGGAGGGCCAACTGGGGGAATAATGTCGGAGTGAAATCGAGCTTCCTTATTTTTGAGTTGTAGAGTGGGATTCCCCCGAGCGCTGGTCGGGAGTCTCGACGTTGCTTTCCCTTCCTTCTTTTGTTACTTTGAAGATGCGCGAGCAAGCGACGTCGTAAACCTCGAGTTGTGTTTGTCCGAACGAAGCGCGTTGTCTGTCTGGACGGTTGGAGGTTCACGTTGGACCACGAGATTGATGGGAAACACGGGACTTTTCTCCAGGGTCGCCCCTTGTTTTTATATCGCAACTGGAGAAGAGGCTGGTTGGAAAAATAAACCACGTGCACAGAATGGTCACGAGGACCCAGAAGCTCATAATATGACTAAATCAAGTTACATGAGACACGGCCACCCGTGCCACCGCTCCAAGCACACCTCGTCTGGCACAACGACATTCCCGCGACTTCTGACCGTAAAATGGACAATACAAGGGCGCTGATAAAGGACTTTTCATACGTCTTGTCCTCGGACTTGGACTTGCTGCTGAGAATAAACATGTATGTCGCATAAACACCTATGATAGTGTGTGGACCCGCTAAACTAACGATGCCGTTTCAACACCGTTTCAACACCGTTATCTTCGAAAGCTCCTCCTTGGAGGGCGTGAGACCACGGAAAGCCTTTGCAGAGATACTCGAAGACCCCTATTGGAGAAAGAAGGCAGAGGTTGAGGGACCGGAGAGGTGTGCAAACTCCACTCCTTTGGCTGTGGTTGTGGGTATTCGTGAAGCTCCCGGTTGACTCGTTGACTCGGCTTGCCTACCACACCTGTCCGTTCATTCATGAAAAACAGTGATTACACCCCGGAGCTGTATATTACGTGTCAGCTTTTTGCCGACAACAAACCGTTGACTTTGCCTGTGAGAACGGCTTATCATTCCTTTCAGTCGCACCATTGGACGTAAGTCTTGGAAGACATGAAACTTTAGATGGCTAAGAATTGGGTCGGCGGTGGGTGGGTGCAGTCGTGACCTGTGTCCCTCTGGGATTGGCTGTGTGGTAGAAACGCACGAGGGGAACTGGTCAAGCAAAACCAGTGGGCAGACAATTATAAAAGATGACACGACAAATAAATCATTCTGTGACCACATATTCCATTACCAGCTGGAACGAATGGATCGTCATTCCCGTAAAATACCGCGACCTTCCCGTAACCGCTCAGCTTGCGTTCACCGTTTGGGACGTCTATGCACCCCGCAGACCCGTTCCAATAGGCGCTACTACATTTTCTCTTTTTGGGAAAAACAAGTACGTGCTGACATTCTCATACTTTTTTCCTGGCTCCACGAAGCAGTTCCCTACCCATATTCATCATTCCTGCCTTCATCTTTTATCCCACCGATCTCTTTTGATGCTTCCAAATGAACCTTATCAAACGCCATAACCTCCAGTACTCTGAAGAAGGGAAAGCACAAGCTATATATTTGGCCATGGGAAGAAGCTGACGGGCAAGTTAACTCTACCACCCCAAGCAAAATTCGCGAGACAAGCGAAATGGACCGGTTGGAAAAGGTTGGACATACGCAGTGTCGATGTTTTTGGCAGGGAACGTCATTCATCGTGGAACTGTTATATTTTTGTGGGCAAAAGCTGATGCGCAAGTACGAGCGAGGCGACATGGCTCGAGTGGATTGGTTGGACCACTTGGTGTTTCGGGAAATTGAAAAGATTAACAAGGTGCGCAGCCGTCGTTTTTCATCGAATGCTGCGCGGAATGGGACGATCCTGCATCATGTCTCAATGACAAGTACCTCACCATTCTTTTCAGCATGAATGCGCAACATCAAAAAAGCTTTATCTGTACATCGACCTTCCTCAGTTTGATTTCCCTCTTGTTTTCAACGAGAAGGTAGTCAACCGTAGTCAATCGCCTTTGCTTTGCTTCCAGCTTGGGGGTTTAACCTCAATGCCCATCCACTCAAAATATCAGGAATATACTCTTCCGCCCTCCCTCCCAGCAAGGTCCCTCGACTCGGATCTTCTTCTCATAGCCGATCCCGACTTCTCTCGTGACAATCCGGTGGAAAATAAACACCGTAAATTGGCGCGAAGTCATCGGAACGGGCCGCTGGATAGGGATTTAAAGCCGAACGCAAAGATCCGGGATGAGTTGAATGTGTGTTTGTTCTGAATTTCTTGGGCGATAACTGAATCCTGACGTAAAATTGGTCCTGATGATTCTTCGCGTACCTCAGAAAATCCTGAGATATCCCCCTACGCAGTCTCTAACAACGGAAGAAAAAGACTTGTTGTGGAAATTCAGGTTTTACCTCACCCGCGACAAAAAGGTAACTGGCTCCCATCCCTGAATTCTCCGGCGCTGCCTTCATCCGGCTAAACTCCTCTTCTTCACGTCACACAGGCGTTAACGAAGTTCCTCAAGTCAGTAGTGTGGACCGACCCTATCGAGACAAAGCAAGCCGTCGACCTCCTCCTGGTCTGGGTGGACATTGACGTGCAGGACGCCCTCGAACTTCTCGGACCCGGATTCGAAAATTTTAGCGTGCGAGGATTTGCGGTGTTGCAACTGAAGAAGGCTGACGACGATGTAGGGCTCCTTTGAATGTTTTCGTCTCTGTCATGAAAGGCGGCGGAGCCAAATTGTACGAACTCATCACAAAAACCCGTCCACCACAACATCAGGAATTGTTACTGTATCTCCTCCAACTAGTCCAAGCCCTGAAATTTGAAGGCCTGGCCGGCAGCGATCCGCGACCAACACCAACTACATCAACAGCTACACCAACAACGATATCCACGACATCAACAAACAACATCACCACAGTTCTCGAGTCACCGCTGGCGGAATTTCTGATTGGGAGGGGTATCAAAAATCCAATATTGGGGAATTACTTCCATTGGTGCGTTCGCCTTATGTGGGTGGCAATGGGGCGTGGAAATAAGGATAACATCAGGAGATGCATATGCATGCTCTGGTTTGAATAGGTACTTGATGGTGGAATGCGAGGATAAGCAGGTTGGGAAAATGTATGCACGTGTTGCATATCAGTTTATGACCAGTATGATGGAGGTAATCGGCCGACCTCCGTCGTTTAGATTGAGGGAGGGGTTCATTTGTCGACATTAACCCATTCGGGAAAAAATGGCAGGTTCCGGAAGAGTTCCACCGTCGCGACGTGCTGCGCCGGCAAGGCGAGCTGATCGCCACGTTGGCAAAAATCTCGAAAGAGCTGAGGGCGTCTAAAGAAGCTCGACCGAGGAAGGTAACGTCCGTTTTGTCGCCTCGGGCGATGAGCTCTCTTTATGTGTACAGCTTTTTCTGACTTTTGTACGTTAGATTGAACGCTTACAAGCATTGATTTCGGATCCCAAAAACGGCTTGCTCTCCTTTCCACCATTACCATTGCCTCTGGATGCGCAAGTGCAGGTCACGGGAATTGTGCCGGGTACTTTTTGTTGTTTTCGGTTACGCATCTGTGGACTTGACTATTGACATTTCGTGTGTGCGATTCAGAGAAGGCAAGCGTCTTTAAAAGTGCGCTCTCGCCCCTCCGGCTACATTTCTTGTGCTTGGATGGGTCAGAGTACCCGGTAGGTTGGACTCCCGCATCGCTTGGGCCAAAGCGATGATCTGTACACTTACGTCGTGCCCCCAATGGTCAGGTGATCTTCAAAACTGGGGACGACCTCCGCCAAGACCAGCTCGTTGTCCAAATTATCACGCTCATGGATCAACTTCTTCGAAAAGAGAACTTGGATCTGAGGTTGACTCCGTATAAGGTTTTGGCGACTGGTGCTGATCACGGTATATGTCTCTTTTGCGGTTGAGCTTCCTACTACAGACGGATCGTACTGAACGTTCTGTTACATACGGATAAAGGCATGGTCCAGTTTATTCCATCAGCGCCACTCGCCACCATTCTCGCCGAACACGGCAACAGCTTGTTGAATTATCTGAAGGAGTATTCGGGGGCCACGGCGAGCAGGGGTGGTACAACAACCGGCGGAATTCCAAACGCGATAATGGATAATTATATTCGGAGTTGTGGTCAGTTTTTGTGAATGGCTTGAGCAGTGTTTAGAGCCTCTTAATGAGAATTTGACGTGTCTCGTTTCTAGCGGGCTACTGCGTCATAACGTATCTTCTTGGAATCGGCGACCGGCATTTGGATAATCTTATGTTGACGGTCACTGGTATGCTCTCGCCACGACGGTATAATGCTGAAGCACTGAAGCGGAATACTCGCTCAACGACCACCCAACCTTCCCTGTAGGCAACCTCTTCCACATCGACTTTGGGTTTATCCTCGGTCGGGACCCAAAACCTTTCCCACCCCCCATGAAATTGAGCCGCGAAATGGTGGAAACCATGGGCGGCGCCGCCTCGCCCTCCTACAATACTTTCAAATCCTACTGTTTCATAGCCTACAATTCCCTCCGCAAATCGGCCAACTTGATACTGAATTTGTTTTCATTGATGGTTGGTGCGAATATACCGGATATCGCTATCGAACCTGACAAAGCTGTTTGGAAGGTAAGGTAGTGGACTGCCAATCGAGCTGAGTTTGATGTGTGGTTTCGCGCACATTATGTAATGGGTACCGTTAAAAAAATGTAGGTTCAAGAAAGGTTTCGGCTGGATCTCACGGACGAAGAGGCCATTCAACATTTCCAGGGGCTGATCAATGAGAGTTTGGGTGCGGTGTTTCCGCAGGTTATGGAGAAGATTCATCAGGTTGCGCAGTTATTGCGGAGCTGAAGTCGTTGATGGTCTTGTGTAGTCTTCTGTTAGAAGTCTCATCTGCATGTAGAAAATAAATGGAATGCCCAGTGCGGTTGTAAGACCTTTGAGGGATGCACTCACGGACAACCATGTTCAACACCGTCCGAACATGGATACCGTGTGTGTGCGGAATCGCGGAAATCGAAGACATGGTTTTCAGCCTGGTTTCGTGTTCAAGCCTCAAATGCAAGCGCTGATATGATCGCGTCTCCCGCGGGTTCCACATTCAACCACACAACGCGCAACGCGTCGCGAAGGAAGCTTCCAAGCCACCTCCCAACACCAACACCCATCTTCTGACGGAACTTTCATGAATCAAAACCCCTGAACGCCATCTCTCGGGAACAGAAAGATGGGGAACGCCTGCTCAAAGAGACCCGAGAAGACTTTAGACCGGAAGGCAACAGCCACGACGGAACAGTTCCCGCGATCCGTCGAGCCTAAAGTCAAGAAGGAGTCAGAGCGGAAGGAACCTCCATCCCCGAATTCTCAGCTTCACACATATGTGAACGACACACGGTTTCTTGCTGCGTTCAATCCCTTGAACACTGATAAAGAGACGGACCTCATCTATACCCTCCCCAATGACGATGCTGAGATTGATAGGCTTCATTTACAGGTATGCCATGATTTTTGACGATGTGCGTACTCGAGAGATTGACCCATGTTGTGGGTCTAGCACTATATGTTACGATTTGCATGGCAGGGTAAGCTAACATTTGGCAACAGTCGCATTTGTGAAATCTTCACTGACGAAGTCTGAACTTCAGGTAACTACTGCGCACCCGTGACTGAAATGCTCAAGCAAAGCGAAGCCAGGATTCTCGATGCAGGCTGCGGCAGTGGCATCTGGGCAATGGAGGTAGATACAAGTCAATTATGCCTTTAACCTTGCCTTACGTGTAACGCCCTGATCTGCAAACTCCATGTTCACATTTTCAAAAAAAGATGGCAACAGACTTCCCTCATGCTCAAGTTGAAGCATTTGACCTAGCCGCGGTGCAACCCACCACAATTAAGCCGAATAATCTCGAATTCAGCGTTCATGATGTGACCCAGCCACTTCCGTGGCCAGACAATACCTTCGATTTTGTGCGCATGCGATTCCTTGTGGTTGGCCTCAAAACTGAAACATGGCCTCTCGTCATCAAGGAGTTGGCGCGCATTGTGAAGCCAGGAGGATACCTTGAATTGTGTGAACCGATGTGCGTACCAGTTATCCTCACTGCCTGACTGCTGTGGGAGTGCGGAAGGTTTATCATACAGCTGATACCTGGCGTGCCTCAACAGTTGGATCCATGTCTCAAACGGGCCAATTACGGACAAGCTTCAAAGCTACTGTAAGTATTCTTCGATATCAGTACTCTTTCCTTGTCATGTGGCCTGCGTCGCCCTAATCATTCCTCACTCTCTTCCATGTATGCAGTGAACGCCATGCTTGTCTCAAGGGGTGCCGACCTCCACATTGCTAGGAAACTCAAAGGGTACATCCAAGATTGTGGCAACATGGAAAAAGTGACTGAAGACAAACGCGAAATCCCATCATGCCGACATCCCGGTAATCCTCAATTGGACCGCTTGGCCGCATATGCCAGAGACGATATGATTGCTGGGCTCCGCAGTTTCAAGCCGGCTGTGGTGGGAGGAATGAAGCAGATGACCTCGGAAGAATACGATGAGGCTATCAAAGGAGCTTTGGCTGAGATGGAGGTTGGGAAAGGGACGTGGAGCACGTTCGTTGCATATGGGCGGAAAACGGCTTAGGCGTTCAATGCGCGGTACATGCGGGCATGTGCTTCAGGCGCTGGGACGGCTGGCATGGTGGATACAGATGGGGATCAAGTGAAATATGGTCCCTGGTCCGAAGAATAGATGGATTAGGTGCCCTCGTTCAATGAAACACTTTCAATCAGAATGGATTAGTGATGAGAATGACGGGCCTTTTGGCGGAGCAGCCCTCACTGTTTGCCCACACGAAGCTACTTCTCACTGCCAACCGTGACGAGGCACTGCTCAATAGTGGTCGTTCCTACTGTGCGGATCCCTGTAGGTCCGGATCCCATGATTTCGGGTGCAATTGCTTAGCACTTACAACACTCCGCAACCCACCATTCGCCATTCCGCCCTCACTGTTTGACGGGCGATGCCGAGCTCATTCAAAACTTCCGCCGCATCAGTTCACACTTAGCAAGCCAAAGCACGCGAAGCAAATCGAAAAGGGGTTGAATATCTACTGTATTTACACATTGACGCGATAACTACGGCTTCGAATGCCTATGTCAGCTGAGCGACAATCGCTGCCAACTCCTCCTCGCCCTGGATGCGGAAACCACGTTCACGAGTAACCGTAGCCACCTGCACATTCGTTGAATTCAGTTTCTCTTCCATAACTTGCTTCAAGACCTTCAGTGACAGCACTTCAGCTTCTTTCAAAGTCATAGACTAATGAAATGGTTCAGCGATGGAAGTTTGAACATCAAGATGGAGCCACCGGAGTCAAACGTTCACCTTATGATACTGCTCTTGCAACTCCCCCTGAGCCCCCTCCGAACCCGAACCGATAGCTTTTGCGTCGTATCTCATGAATGTACCAGACGGGTCGGCATGAAACCTATGAGCAATTCCTCAGCTGACGCTTCTGGGCAATCCTAACAACTCTGGCTTCTTTGGGAACTCACAATTGTGGACCCTTTTCATCCACTCCCGCAATCAACAACGCAACACCGAATGGTCGTGACTAAATCATTTTTACTGAGTCATCCTTCGGACAAAGGACAATTCATCCGGGCTCACGCACCATAACCGCATCCTCCCCGTCTGCGCTCTCACCAAATCGCAAGGCCAAATCGCAAACAGCCTGGGTCACGCTTTCTACTTTGATTTGTTCATTGTAGGTGAACCAGTGGTTCTACCATCACGCAACGTCATCAGTTTAACTTCTACAAAACACTGGGGGCAGTATGCGCTCACCTGCGCCTCCACCCGTGCGTGATCAATCATAGTTCTCGCATCAGCAGTCAAACCAGACATGGCGCACCCAAGATGAGCATCGATTTCGACAATCTTTTCAATCGAGCTCGGTTCGAGAAGGGGGGACGTCACTCGCTTTTCGACTGCCAGGACAACACCTTCCGCGGTTTGAATACCAACCGCGGTGGACCCGAGCTGGACGCAGAAAGATTAGAGCGTGTGCTGTGAAACTTTTGCACAACAAAAAACAACGAAGGCAAACCTTGATAGCTTCAATGGCGTACTCGACCTGGAACAAACGTCCCTCCGGACTGAATGTGTTCACCCCACGGTCGTATTCACTCCTGGAAAAATTGAACATGCTTCAATCAGCTTCGTTGTGTCGAGTCTCAGCCTCGCACGACCAAAGACCCACCTTGTCATAAACATTTCGCGGTTGTTCAGTAAGTGGAAGCGCTCTGGACGCGAAGATGACACCGCAAGCAGGCCAGGGTGGGAGGGGTCCCAACTACCAGGGTGGGTTTCCATGGCAACAAGGTGCTTTGAGCCAGCCTTCTGGGACACCCCCTCAGAGATCGTCAACTTTCTGGAGCCAAGTCTTGCGCGACACGCTCAAAAACTCGTCATTCCTTTCAGTATTGTATAGCAAGAATCAATGGCTCTGCTTGAGTCTTCTTGGTCCATAATAGACATACCTCGGCCCTCTACTGAAGAACTTCGTCATGTGCGAATGGAACTGAGGAGGGCCGTGCAGCGCTTGAACGACAGAGGACTACACATCGCAGCAAAGTGGTGAGTGCAGTCGACTGCAGGTTGACGCATTTGAGGTTGGGTGTCGTTGCAAACCGGCGATTGAGTGACGCGTCCGCAGGGCGGCAGAGCGGCTCTGCGACCTTGCGCAGCCTCCTTCAAATGCGATGGGGGTGCAACCTAGTGATATTCCGATAGGAAGCCATCCGACAAACAATGAAGGGAAGGACATGGAAGATACGTTAAACGATAACTATCTGCTTGCGCGATCCTACTTCCAAAACCGCGAGTATGCCCGAGCAGCCAAAGTATTGGAGAAGAGCTCAGGCCACAAAGCCAAATTTCTAAGGCTCTACGCGACGTACTTGGTAGGAGTATGAATGACAACTTTCATTTATGACTCCCTTCTCATGAAATTGCTGCTATGAAGTTGGGCGAGAAAACCAAAGAAGAAGCACTATCGGCACAAAGGGGTGAGGATTTCTGTGGGCTTGCCTACAATGCAGATCGTTGGCTGATGGAATCTCTCGTAAAGGTTTGCTGGAGAGTCCCCGCTTTGTAAATAAAGAATTGGTGAACATATACAGGAAACTCGGTGAGGACTATCCAAACAATTTAGATCATTTTGGCCTGTATTTGTGAGTCTTACATTTGTTGGATCCCCTTTTTGTAAATGGGAAACTGACCCTGCATCTCTGCGATAGATATGGTGCTGTTTGTGCTGCACTGAAGCAAAAAGACAGAGCACGAACGGTGCTGGTGGAGGCTGTTAAGTGTTATGAATGGAATTGGAGTGCATGGATGGAACTGTCATCTTTAATGGACAGCAGACAATTGGTCAGCATTCCTTTCTGACATCAGCCGTCGTACCCGCGATTCACTTTTTGAAAGCCTTTTAGCTCGAAGCAACACGGGACTCTATTGCTGATTCTGTCATGCGCAAGTTCTTTGTGATACACTGCGCAAGCGAGCTATCTTTGAAGGCCCACATGAGTCCGGAGGCAGAATGGAATCAACTTCAAGCATACTTTCCCGAAAGCTTATTACTCGAGCGTCTGGAAGGAGTGTGGCATCATAATACTAGGGGTACGGTACCTGTGCCTGGATTCGTTGCTTTACGTTTGTGGGTTTCGCTTGCACTCAATCCAGGATGCAGAGTTCGAAAAGGCCGAGCAATACTTCAAGAGAGTGCATAAAAAGGATCCCCTCTCTCTGGATAATATGGATTTGTATTCGAATGCGTTATATTTGAAGGAGAACCGTGCGGACTTGTATCAGCTAGCGCAACAGGCGTTCAAAATTGATCGATATCGCTACGAGACTTGCTTCATCGCTGGTAAAACAACCCGAGATTGGGAGCTGCAATATCGAGTATTGATATCATGGTCAATTCCCTCGTGCAGGAAACTATTATGCTTTAAGGGGACAACACGATCTTGCTATTTCATTTTTTGAGCGCGCCATCAAATTGAATAGGAACTATGTTGAGGCCTGGATTTTGATTGGCCACGAGTATATGGAACTTCGACAAGGGCAAGCGGCAATTGAAGCATACCGGAGGGCCACAGGTAAATTTCCAAAATGGAGTCTGCCCAGTCGTTGCTGGTGTACCGTTAACTTTGTGCAGACATTCGACCAAATGACTACCGAACATGGTATGGTCTTGCAACGGGATACAGATTGTTGAACATTCCCCACTTTGCGAGGATGTACTTCGAGCGCGCTGCCTCGTTGCAGTAAGTGTGCCACATGAGACTCCTGTGTTTTTCTGTCATCAGGTATTAATGTGGCCTCGCAGACCGCTGGATCAACGAATTTGGCTGGCGTTAGGCGAAATTTACTTGACATCCAAATACTTGCAAGAAGCAGCCCAGGCATGCAAGAGAGCTTTGAAATTGGGAGGGGACCTTTGGGCTGCGCAAAGACTCGCCGAGGCCCTTTCTGCAGCGGGAGTCCCGAATTTTAGCCCAACGGAGATTTTACAAGCGAACATCGCATACGTCGAGATGGCCGAAAGCCAACATAAATTTGAAGAACAGGTGGGGTCCTCTCATTCTTCGGTATTGGGAATTCGGAACCCACACATTTCATCAGCCTTTGCCAAGGGAAATTGAGGATGCGTTGGTGTGTATTATCACCCATTATCGCCATGAGCAGAACTACGGGAAAGCGGTAGGCTTGTGGTGTTCAAAAACGCTGTCTGTAACTGAAATTTGACGTTACC
Source organism: Borealophlyctis nickersoniae (assembly GCA_027604605.1). Lineage (NCBI taxonomy): Eukaryota > Fungi > Chytridiomycota > Chytridiomycetes > Rhizophlyctidales > Borealophlyctidaceae > Borealophlyctis > Borealophlyctis nickersoniae. The sequence goes on from JADGKA010000280.1 coordinate 18,071, forward strand.
GTCAACCAGCTCGCATATGCGTCCAAATGTGAGAACACGGAGGTACGTGCGGCCAGACCGGCTACGGTTACCCTTGTGGAGATAGGCAAATAATGTACGCCTCTACATCAGCGAGGAAGATCTCTCAAAGCCGAAATTGAAGCCGAAGCCCAAGCTCAAGCCCGAGAGGAGGCAGGACACGGGTTGGACGAAGCCAGTTCCGGAACGGATTATACCACGCGCGACCGTGGGCTTGACGGTACCGACAGGCCCCTGAGCCACTCCGGCTACCCGCCTGCACCCTTGGCACCTCACCGCGATCCTCAGTACCATGGTTTCCCGCGATAATATCCTGGTCGAACACGCATGCATTGCCCGACAAAATCATCCTGCGAACAAATTTTCACAATAAAATCTATTGCACATCTTCCGAAATTTCTAGGCCGTCGAGTACTGCGTTCAGGATCATCAGTGTGGCTTGTGCAACCAGCCGTACCTTGAACCCTTTGTACAATCCCCTCAGACCCCATGAGCTCCACCAGCTTTTGGGTTTTCGGCTCCCCTTCCTTCCTCTCTGCCGCCTCGTTCCCCCCTCCTCCGTCACAATCCGCCAAGCGCAGTCCGCCATGCCAGTGTACGGAATTACGCTCCGCTCCACGACCGTTTCAAAAGCTTTCTCGCCAGGTGTGGAGCTCACAATTTGACATTGTAACCTTCTTCTGATTGTTTCGAGGGGCATGGTTATTCCAAGTTGCACCACATTGACCGCAAACTCGCACAGGGCAAATGCAAGAGGTTGAGTTTCGGCAGAGACGTTGAAGACGTTTTCAACGATGAGTTCGGTGGAAAATTTAAAGAATGCCACAATTCCGTGGTACACAATAGTCGGAACGAAATGCCGTCCAAAATACAAAGACATCAAACCTTCCTCTTCGACTATGATCCGCAGACAGTTAAATGTCCCCTTGTACTTCTGATGATACGGGTTTTTGGTTTGTACCACCAGCCTAAATGCGGAGCATGGGATTTTTAGGACTGTTTCTTAAGACGAACATCGAAAATCTGAAATCTCCACTAACCGTGTCCGCACCAGCTCTAATGGACTTAAAATTACTCCTATCACAGTCTGACAGGAAACAGCCGTAGAAATTGAATCATCGCGTAAATTGAAAGAATCGATCAACAGAGATTCCACATTAGGAGAAACAAGATTTTCGCCAATGTCATAAAGCCAGGCTGCTGTCTGCCCTAACATGGAAGTATGATCTTGAATAACCTGCTTTGATTGCGGTTCCAGGGATTCCAGTGGTTGCTAACCTTTCCACGGTGCCGTAAATCCTTCGAGACGTGCAAGTTCCCCCACAGTCGCCCACGTAGACCCGTCCAAAGGCGGAAGCTGAAAAGGCGGTTTTGTGGCATCGTCATGGTAACCGTTTCTCATCAAGTAGCCCGAAGCATCGGCAACCGCAGACACTTCGTGTTGAATGTGTGTGTAGCTGGTGTCGTCAGTGAGACCATACGGATCCACCTGTTCGTCGTCTTCCTCTTCTGAGCCCTGAGGCAAATACCGTTCAGCGTTGCCCGAAGTCAGATTATCGCAAGGAGGCGGAATCGCACCTCAATTGAAGGTTCCGGCGGTTCGGCCTCCTCACGATCCTCCACGGGGTGTACTTTTTCCGTTCTAATTAAATAGGCGTCTGATGGAACAAACTGCACTTGCTGTGAAGCAGTCCAAAAATGTCAGTGTTCCGCAGGGACGAATTCATTGATTTTCCCCCCTTGATCCGCTTACTTTCAAAATATTTGCCACTTCAAGGGGGGAAACCTACAACCACAAGAGAAATGAACAAAGAAGTCGAAAGCAACATGGAAAACTCGGATATCGAATTGAAAATACTCCACCATCGCACCCGCGCACCACTTGACAAGCGCATATACAGCTGTTGTTGCAGACAGGGTAAGTAAACTCTTAATAGACTAGGACAGCGAACACTCACTTCTCGTGAATTCGTCCTTTCTCCACGGGACTTCCCGCGGACTCAGTGGTACTCACCCAATTCCTTTGGGGTTAGACGGCTCGAGTCATTTTCGTCTGCTGCGAACAAGTCTTCCGAGGGGAAGTAAGGAACTGTTGATTCCACAGGGATTCCCTCCTCATGAAGTGCAAGAGCCGACGCGAAAGGATTAAGGTGCGTCTGAAACGCCTCGTCTGTCATATGGGTCTTCGTTTGTAGTTTGGTGGTTGCAGCAAATGTATTTGTTGACCTCTACAGTAGGTAGATAACTACAGAGGTACTGTACGGCCAGAATTCGGACCAACTGGACGTGTCCGGATGGCTGGTTTGAGTCCCCATGGCAACAACCTCTGCAACGCCGGCAATTCAAAGCCCAGACCCTGAGCGGGCAACCAGCACAGAATAAGAACAGCGAGCTCATCCAACGTCTGGACCGTGAAGCACAGGAAATAGTACCAACAAGTTGGTAGTTGCTTCCGTTCATACCTACAACACCAATACCCGCCGTTTCTGCTGGAAGTGCAATCGCGCTTTCTGCTCCCCATCCGTTAGATCTCGTCGTCCAAGATGTCTGGCAACAATGCACTTGCGCTTGGGGGCCAGAGAACGTCAGGGAAAGATGTTCGTCAACAAAATGGTATGGTCCTTGTGAGCTGGTCTCCCAGTCTACAATTCTGGCGTTAATGGCCGTTGCGTGTTCTAAACCAAGCCGCGATCTGTTCCAGTGTTGGCTGCTGTGTCTATTGCGAACATTGTGAAAAGTTCATTTGGACCCGTTGGACTGGATAAAATGATCGTTGATGATATTGGGGTAGGACTTTGATGTCTAGCAACCTCGCAATTCCTATTAACATGGGAACGGCAGGATGTCACTATTTCGAACGACGGAGCGACCATCCTCCAACTGCTTGAGGTGGAGCACCCCGCAGCGCGAATTTTGGTGGAACTCTCTCAACAACAGGACAAGGAAGTCGGTGACGGCACTACCTCGGTTGTCATCATAGCTGCAGAGCTGCTTCGACGGGCAAACGAGCTTGTGAAAAACAAGATCCACCCGACAACCATCATTAGCGGGTACCGTCTTGCGAGCAAGGAAGCCGTGAAATTCATTGTAGACCAAATGACCGTGAAAGTGGACACCCTGGGCCGAGAACCGTTGATCAATGTTGCAAAAACGAGCATGTCATCTAAAATACTTGGAGCGTGGGTATCCGGATTCAGCTGTGTTTTTTCAATTCGCATTCTGACATATGCACATAGTGACGATGAATTCTTCGCCAATTTGGTGGTGGATGCCGTAACTGCGGTCAAAACTACAAATATTAAAGGAGAAACCAAATACCCGATCAAAGCGGTGAACATCCTCAAAGCGCACGGAAAAGGTGTCAAGGAAAGTGTGTTGGTGAAGGGATACGCTCTCAATTGCACCGTTGCTGCTCAAGGTATGGCTTGCCAGTTTAGCGGGCTTACCCTGGGATTCTAACACTTCGTTTAAGCCATTACCACAAGAGTCACCGATGCAAAGATCGCATTATTGGACATCAATCTCCAAAAGGCGAGGATGCATTTGGGCGTTAATATTGTCATCGACGATCCCAACCAGCTCGAGGCTATCCGCCGCAGGTAGCTTTCAGAAATTGACTTTCTGAATGGATGGAGCTAGCTTAACAACAAACAAACAGGGAAATCGAGATCACAACCGAACGTATAAAAAAGATCTTGGATACCGGAGCCAACGTCATTATGACCACGAAAGGTATCGATGACCTATGCTTGAAACTCTTCGTAGAGGCTGGGGCAATGGCTGTGAGACGGTGTAAAAAGGAAGATTTGAAGAGAATTGCAAGGGCGACAGGAGGTGAGATGTGTCCGGATCTCCGCATCTTCCGACCTGAAATTAACGCATTTGGTATCATCAGGAACGTTGATTTCCACTCTGGCAAACTTGGAAGGGGAAGAGACATTCGAGGCCTCCTATCTTGGACATGCGGAGGAGGTCGTTCAAGAACGCATCTCGGATGATGAATGTATTTTGGTCAAGGGCACCAAAGTCCATTCCTCTGCCTCGGTCATTTTGCGGGGAGCGAACGACTACATGCTGGATGAGATGGAGCGAGCTTTACACGATTGCATCTGTGCCGTCAAGCGTACATTGGAAAGCGGTTCAGTTGTTCCGGGAGGAGGTGCGGTGGAGACTGCGCTTTCAATCTACCTTGAGAATTTCGCTACAACTCTGGTGGGTGTTTGATGGCAATTCCCTAATGACAGTTTAGAAGAATGAATCGTTAACGGTAGCTATCAGGGCTCTCGCGAGCAACTTGCGATCGCTGAGTTTGCAAATGCCCTTTTGGTTATCCCCAAAACGTTGGCTGTGAATGCTGCGAAGGACTCAACTGATTTGGTCGCAAAGCTGCGAGCACACCACAACGCTGCACAAAGTTCCGGGGAGCCTTCGAAACGGGACCTGAAATGGTAATATCTAGCGCTTTATGCCGTGGGATATGCACATTCACTAACGCGTTCGTAGGTCCGGCCTTGACCTCATCAAGGGAACCATCAGAAACAACATGAAGGCTGGCGTTTTGGAACCGGCCATGTCAAAGCTCAAATCCTTGAAGGCGGCAACGGAAGCGGCCATCGCGCTTCTTCGCATTGAGTGAGTGACAATTTGCGAGTCTTTTCGGGATCTTCTTCGCCATGGTACTAACTCCGCCGCAATTTCAGCGACATGATCAAAATTGAGCCAGAACCCCAGGGTGATCGGGACCCGCATGGCCATTAGTCTTTTGTCGTTGGGTACCGGTAGTGTGCTTGGATAATTTCAATATATTTGGTGGAGTGCGAGAGCTTTACTGTAAATTAAATTGCGCTTACATAAGCACTCTCCAACTCCCCGTTTCCCTCGCTCGGTTGACGCGAACATAGAGGATTTGCCAAGACTCCTTGACACGCACGGAAACTTCACAAAATTCTCGTCGTTCTCTGGTGCTCATCAACCTCTTGTCCAGCAATTGTTAGGAGAGAGAAAACAGCAGGAATCCAGTGATGCGTGCCAACCAGAGCATTCTCGTCGGCGCGTTAGCGCAATCCCGTCACCACCCCGGGATCTGAATTCATAAAACCGTGTATGGTAGAAGACGGGGAGGATGAGGATGTGGACGGACATATTGAAATAGGTGTTCTCACTCTCTTGGATTGATCCGATAAAGAAATGAACATCGCTCTGCCGACATCAATTTGGACACGCCCATAGGAATGCCGATCCCCCAGACAATAAAACATGGAGGATGAATTCTCCCCGATGGACCTCCGAGCCAGCCAATTTCGGGATCCTGTGGTCGCCAAGGCGGAAGAGATTCTTTAAGCGAATTATCTGCAACCAAAGGCAGAAGACGGGTAAATTGGCGCCTATCTTCGTCCGTGGTTACTGCAGAAACTTATCGGTGAATCCCGTCGAGAGCAGTGGTTTCTCGCCGCCAAACCCAAATTGATTGAAGGAGAGATTGCATAATTGAATACTGTCTGGTGCTACTGCAGCTTGACTTTGGGAACGAGTGGTTGGCGAGAGTGCAGAGATACATGCACTGTTTGATTTTTTCTCACCGACGGGAAAAGAAAAGTGTTTCCAGGATGTTGCGCATCTTGCTGTTTACTTGCGAGTTGATATGTGACCTGGTTATCCTGGAGTGTGAGATAAGGAAGATGTCACCTGTAAAACGCGTCGAGAGTCTGCGAGGTTATAGATTGCGAGCAAGAGTTTGACGGAATGAAGGAAGTCAAGTTGGATACCGGTCATTGATTTGAAGCCGAACGATAGGCGTGACTTATGAAAAGACATTGGGCAAAATCCGTCAGCGATCAGCTTAATTCCAAACTGGCGTTGGGCCAGGAATATAAATTAGATAGTTGTTGCAAACAATGAGCATATGCACAAACTTCCCAAAAGCTTGGGCCAAGTTCGGGGCGTGAAAAATTCAGACATTTTCGCACTGCAATATTCTCAAGAGGCAACCTTTTCAGCAAGAACCCATATATTTCGACACTACTGCTATACAACTCTAAAATCTACTGAGACAGAAATGGGAACGCAAAAGGGAATCAGAGAACTCTCGCTAGCTATAGACACACTGCTATACAAAAGATCCCACATTCGCCAGACTGAATAACGTCCGGAAAACTGGGCAAGGAAGGAAAAAAGAAACTGAAAAAAATGGGTATTTGGAGAAGAAGATAGGTCTTTGAGCGCCAAAAAAGGGCGCGGACACCACTACATGGTGAGTTCATCCTGCTCCATCGTGTACGGTAAGGGTGTCTCTACCCGTTTCATCCACACCCAACCGCGACTCAAGCGACGTCCAGAACTGTCCACCATCGGTTCGGGGCTCATCGTTGGGGGAGCGGGGGGGTACGACTTTACCAAGTCGTCTTCGGATGTAGACCCGTTGGATTGCTCGTCTGCCTCCGCGGGTTGCAGCGCCTCCGTCTTCGCGTCCTCCTCCTCCTCCTCCTCCTCATCTCCCTCCTCCTCCGTCTTCTCGACGTTTTCCAGGTATTCCTTTTCGTTATTGGGCCTGGAATATAATTTATCGAATGCATGGTTCTCATCTTCGGTTTTGATAATGTTTGAGGGTGGTTCAACTCGGGACGCCGAGTCGGAGCTGGAGCAGGGGGGGCTATCGTCGCGCGCACTCTTAGACAGCGTGTGTTTCCCAGCACCAAAGGATCTATTTGGGCGAATGTTGCGTCGGCGCTTTTTTGAAGTTTGTTCAAAACTTCCTTTCTCCGGGACGTCTGCAGGATACTCGTAGGGATCACAAACACGGGGACTGGTCCGGTCTGAGGACCCGGAAAGGGGTTGGCTCTGTCGATCTTGAGCGTCAATCTCACCCAGAGCTTTTCGAAATAATCTCTTTCTTGGGGGTTTCGGAGCGGGTTCCGAATCCGAATCCGAGTCATGGTAAACTCCAATTGAATCTTTCGGTCTCTGGTTGCGACTAAGGACTGGCTTCTTCTGCGAACAGGCACCAGTGTCGGCACGGTCCCGGATTGAGGCATGGTTCGGGTTGTCGAAAAGACCTCGCACAGGCTTCAACACTTTTGTTTGCGCACCAGCATTGCCTGAGGCGTCTGGATCAGATCGTGCGTTCATGTGGGACGGAATATGGTATGCAGGTCTGCCGTAAAGTGAGCCGTACCTTTTTTGATATGTATTTTGCTTTCCTGGTGGGACGGGTGTTTTGCTGCGGGGAGGAAGGCGGAAGGGTGTTTTCGCAGTTTATTCCGTTTGCCGTAAGTTTCCTTCAGGGTTGTGCGGGTGGCGGTTGTTGCGGAAGCAGACGTGCCGAACAGGGTGAGGGGTCGTTCCTCCAGATTGTCCATTATTGTATATGCTGCAAGGTGCAGTCTGTCCCCACTAGACTACCTACTACCTAAGTATATGGTAACTACCGTGGGAATGGAGTACCTGGATAGATGGACCTTGTTGCCAGCGACGAGAACGTCCTCCATTTTGGTTGATACCCAGTGGGTGAGTGGCACAGCCATGATTGAAGGCGGCCTCTCTCGTAAGCAATTTCGTGGTGGGAATGAGACCTCCTCCCATGGAATCCCAACCCTCTCTCTTTGACACTCACTCTTCCATACTCACAATATAAAAACACACACAAGTTTGGACATATTCAGCCAGCAAATGCAACCACCCCCCCGCTCTTGTATCCTCTGTACGGACTGCTATTCCTACTCCTACTCCAAACTTTAGACTCAAATATAGGCTACCCATTCGTCCATCCTCTCATTCTTCCTCCCCTCCTCTCTGTTCGTCCGTGTACGGACCGGCACCGCGAGAAAAACGGGACCCAATGACGTCCTTTGCGCACGTCGACCATGTCCTGGTGGCCGAATTTGATATTGACAAGGGCTCTTCCCTGACACATGAATTCCCAACCGAAACAGGCACAGATGCCCAGTGCGTATGCTTACAGTGTTCTGCGTCACGCCAGAACCAGAACTTCTCCCGCAGGCCAGTGCTTTTAACAATGCAACTTCTCCCGTGCCCGTAGCATGCTGGCCGAACTCATGCTTCCCGACGGTGCACATCTTCGCGAGGAGGACTGGAATATATTCTTTCTGAACCAACGTCCAGAACCCTCAGTACGTGTGCACTCACAATGTCAATGAGAATATCGTGTCCAATCTGATTATGGAACCTTTCCATTCCCTGACATCAGGAGGAAGAAAGTCGTCCTATGTCGCGAAACGTGGAGGATGAAAAGTCATCGCCATTGTTGGTATCAATGCACAACGTCGTGTGAAAGATGGATAATAGTCTTAATCATATATGGAATGACGGTAGATCAAAGCCAATGATAGACGTGACGTGTCATGAATTTGACCGCAGCGGAAATGGTGAACATCGTCGGGTTGAGCGCTCGAAGGGTTTTTTGGCGCCCATCATTCTTCGCTGACCTGGTTTACCAGAGTGGCGAGCCATTACTGCAAATGCTTACGCCTCTCTGACTTTCGATGACAATCTCTTGAAACTGAGGATCCCAGAGAGTGGCGAAAGGCTTGATGATCTGTGCGTACTTGTCTGGATTACATGCGTGTTGACCCTTGCATCTGGAGCGTAATTTGTCGCTAATCTTTTCTCAAACGTAGCATCCCCTCAACAACACGCTATTGCAGGTCAGCGCCCCTTAGCGTATGTTTACTTGGAGAGGATGGGAGACTGTTTGGTGAGATATAGGGCCTCTGTTTGCCGGTTTTGCCAGAGCCTAACAATTTGTCCTATAGGCTTCCGGTTTAGGACAGAGGATGATGAGATCTTCTTCCTAACTTATATGGATCGATGGAGAGAGGGCACAATGGGACGGTCCCTTCCCCTTAA
>JADGKA010000281.1:0-26914 GCA_027604605.1 Borealophlyctis nickersoniae
ACCCACTCCATAGTAAGATCATCGTGATCATCATCCGTTCACATAGTCAATTCCCGCTTTCCCACGTGTCCAATGGAGTATACCAGCGACGGTGACGAGTCTGACGATACGAGGGTGCTCACCCAGAGCAAGCATCGCGAGGAACCGAACGAACAGAGCGACGAACCCGGCATCATCTTCGATGATGACCCGGAGCTCAATGCCGTGTTGAGCGGACAACCGGTTCCCAGGCGCAACGATGCCGAGTTGGAGTCAACGCAGGAGGAGGAGGATGGAGCGCGGTTGGAGTCTGTGGAGGCGGATAAGAGAGATGGCGGGAATGGAGGTGAGGCAGGGACGAAGGATCCCGCTGCGGGTCGGAAACTGGTGCCGCACTCTATTAGATCGACTACCATTACATCGTTGATGCACCAGGGGGTGCAGATGGACCTGGTGATGAAAGTGTCCGGACATAGGACAATGGCGGGACTTGCTGGGTATCACCAACCGAACGAGGCGATGAACATCGCCGTTGCTCAGAAAGTGAATCCCTTCAAGGCCGCACATGCGACTCCTGAACCTGTGGGACGCGGTGTTACAAAGATTGTGAAGCAAAGATCTCGCAGAATGCAATACGAGACGGCGGGTGGAGAGGTCGTCTTGACGCAGAGTGAGGAGGAGAGTGTGTTAGTGAAACGGCGGGATTCGGAAATGCCGGCGCCGGTGAAACGCCGGCCGCGGGCATCGGAGATGCCGGTGTTTGGAAAAGCGTCGAAGGGGCCCCGCGACGATCCTGAAGAAACAGAAACAGACGACGAAGACGACATTGTGGTTCCTAAGCAGAAGAGGCAATAGAATGTGGTGGTGGACGGTGGACTCGGCAAGCTAGGAAGCGTGTTTGGAGGCGCGAATGTGCATCCGCGATCACTGATCCCATCAATGGTGTCCAATGTTGCTCGCGATTTCCCACGCACAACCTCATCATCTGGTATCATCAACGCCGTTTTGATGGATCCCGCTAGTTGCAGGAAGCGTCCCTCGGTGTTGGCGCAGAATGCTGCGCGGTGGAATGGCAGCAGAACAACAGCCGCCTCAAAGCGGAAACACTCGTCTACCTCCCCGCCTACCTCCCCGTCGACCTCACATTTTGCATCAACGAATACTGTGCATGCGGTAACCGACGACCCCATCCTCGATATCGAAAATATCCGATCGCGTACGCCGGAGATTGTAACGAATGACCGACCGGTAGCTCGAACAGATGTTTCTTCTCGGAAGACCAAGAAACACCGCAAATCTGCACCGCCGAAGAAACCGCGCGTCAGCAGGTCCCCTACTCCAATTTTGGACAACGGGTGGTTGGTGAATCTAAATCGTCCCGGGTCCATCCCATCTCCTCTTCCAAAGACGCGCACTCCGAAAATGCCCAAAGTAACCTTCACCTGGCCTCACGGCGGCACCACTGTCATCGTGACCGGCACGTTCGACAATTGGTCTCAATCCCACCCGCTCCACAAACGCGATGACGGCAGCGGGGTCTTCACCGGCTCCCGCGTCTTTACGCACGCGGAGCACGCGGAGATTCAGTACAAGTTTGTTGTGGATGGCGTGTGGAGGGCGGACCACGACGCTCCGCAGTGCGCGGATGGGCATGGTGGGGTTAATAACCTTTTGAGGATTGAGAGGGAGGAGGTGGGTGTTGAGGGAGAGAAGGGTGAGCAGGTTGTGGACCGTGAAGGAAAAGAGGCCGGTGAAAAGGAGATGAAGGATGAAACGGAAGGGGCCGAGACCCATGACACGCAGCCCGAAACGAACGTCCCAGAAACTGCCGCTAACGGCCAAACTACGAACGACCAGAGTATTCCCCCGCCCGCAACGCACGCGACGCACCCTTCCACATCGCCGCGACCTTTAGCCCACAAGGAAGAATTGGGCGACAGCGCCGTCGACCTCCCCCGTCGCGCCACCATACCCACGGAATCGACGCCTCTGCTCCGCGACTCTGATACCCGTGACTTCAACGCCATAGCACACCCGTCTCCTCAGGCTGATACCACCGCTGCAGAAGAGGACATGGAAGAAGATGATAGGACGCATATGGAGGAGTCTGAGTTGCACAGCGCAGTCTTGAGCCCGCACGAGCATTTCGCATCGGTGAACCCAAACCAAATAAATAGAGCCGAGCTCCTGTTATACCTTAAAAAATATCTTGGTGCAGTGAACGTCAAAGTATGTGCGAGTCTCTACCTTTGAATCCTTTCATTGTAATTGACATTAGATTACACAATAAATAAATAACGATACCTCCTCCCAAACCATCTCTTCCGACCTTCCTGTCTCTTATCTTCTTCTACAGGAAATGTGGATAGATAGGTTACGTATATTCTTAAGAGCCCTGCCGCAGCAGTTATCATCCACCGTGTCTATTCGCGATATTGCCCAAACGGCACCCGTGTTTCAAGTTTGGTCATGCGACGAGTCGGCAAAAATGGCGAGAACTCTATTCTCTCGAGTAAATAGAGGGTCTATCACATTGCCAGGATCCGCATTTTCGCAATATTTTTCCACCAAGGCCACGTTTGGTTGGAATACGATGACCCGTGTCGGGATGAGAGCTTTAATGCGGTCGATGGATGACAAAACAGACCTTGCCTTGAAGGGTACGAATGCACTCAAGTTTTCTCGTGCCGGCGGGAGTTCTAGAACGTCCATGGCAGTGAACGTGAGCGAAGCTAGGGAGCGGGTTGCATTCGGGACAGCGAAATCGATCGCGTCATATTATCTACAGCAACGAAAGAGTGGCAACATGCAGGCCATCGAGTTGACTGCGGAGGATGCATTGACTGCCAAGGAGGCAGAGGACGAGCAAAAGAAACAGGCGAGGCTGGCAAAGAAACGCGAAGCGGAGGTGGACGATGTGGGCGACACAACCGGCAAGAAAAAGAGAAAGAAATTTTTAAAGTTGTCTGCCGAAGAGATTAATCATCGTGCCGCGAAGAGGGAGGGAAAGAAAGTAGCCCCTATGGAGAACCCGGAAAGTAATGGCATGGCGGATACAAAATCGGAATCCGCCTCCGCAAAAACAAAATCGGAATCCGCCTCCGCAAAAACAAATTCATCATCGGACGGTGCGATACGAAGCATTTCTTTCCGACTGTTTCCATCGCCTGAGTTGGCAACTGGACTCTTAAAGTGGTTAGATATTGCCGATGCTATGGATGCGCATGTCACGGAATTGGCAGAACGATGAGTGCGGGTTTGTTGGCGCCAGGGATAATACGGGTGCTTTTAATGTATGCATCCGGCCCGTCGTCAAAGAGGAGGTGACCGCCGTGGACTCTTGTATGGATGTGGACGGGAAGGAAAGGTCGAAGCATGGGAAGGATAACGAGGATGCGTTGAGATTGGTTCAGAATGAGCAGAAGGAGGATAGGGTGCCGGAAGTGGTGGTAGACGAACCCGAGCCCATTGTTGAGGATGCTACGGATGCTGCGGATGTGCAAATGACACCGGTGCCCACTCCCGTGAATGTTCAGGCTCTACAGCGGCATACCACGGCGGTGCACACCGCTTCGGAAAAATCCCGCCGCTTTACCTGCCGCAACCCGGGCTGTAATACCACATTTACACACAAATGCAGCTTAAATAGGCACAGTGGAGGGTGCAAGTACGGGGAGTCGACCACTCAGGACCGCCCGCGCTTCTCTTGCCCGAACGCGGGTTGTGGGGGCAAATTCAGCAGGAAGGACAGTTTGAGTAGGCACGCGAAAAAGTGCCAATACCGCGACGTAGCTCCCACGACCCTCTCATCCCCAGCTGATCCTTTGCCTACACATCCTCCCGCGGATACAAACATGCTTCCTACCTCCGCACCATCGACACGTGGCGACGCAAGCGGCGGAACGACTTCATTTCGGCATGGCGAATAGGGATGTGGATGGAGGGTGGGAACAGGACTGTAAGAACCCCATTTGATTCCGGTTTAGATAGATTAGATAGAAGGGCCATTTAGGTAGTTTGAGTCGCAAGCAAATGAAAATGTATTTGAGGCGTAGTCTTTTGTGTTTCCAACACAATACGCACGCGAGCTCCTCAATGGTTCATCCATGGAAAGCTCTTGCATTCTTGCGCGTGTCTGCACTGAAATCCCCCCGATGGATGGTTCTCCATCCACAGGCATGGGCGCCCAGCGGCTAACACGGAGACCCCGCAATGCATTGGCCCAAAAATAACATGATGCGCGCCAATATGGAACATCCCTCAAAAGTCATACCGGTTTCTAACTCCGAAATCAACTTATGGGGGCGAAGGACACAAACAGCAGGAGTGGACTCGGACGGAACGATGCAGGTCATACGGCCTCATTCACGTAGTTTATGACGGATGAATGGGGGAAGGACAACTGGGTTTGAACCATCGAGTGCGTAGATAGGTAATTCATGTCCACCACAACCAGCTTTCCATGCAACAAAAGTGTACATTAGCACAAACTTCTCTACCACTAACAAAACTTTAACAAAACTTTCAACAAGGTTCATTTCTCTCACTGCCAAGTATGTGACCAGACCGATCGTCGCCCGCAGTTTCCAAATGCCTGTTACAGTAGAGCCGGGATACCCAAGTTTGTTTGTTTATTCATAGGTAAGCAGTATTACTTCTGGAAAGTTAATTACAATGTTTGCGCGTGTGCCTGCACACCGGTGGCAAATCGGTGGAATAGGTAGACCCGTCAGGGGATACCCAGGGCTCATATCCTCGCCTCAACCTCATGTGCCTCCACCACAGCCAATTGGTGGCTCCAATTAGGCAGATCCTCCTCCTTGTGTGACCTTGTCAATTGCATGTGCAACCGAGCCAGAGGCCGACAATTCGGACCAATCCAGCGGGCGAGTCGCGACCCGACCAGCCCGACCATTTCCCACTCAACAGTCCCGCTGGTCCCACTGAGTTGGTTGCTGGCTGTTCTTCTGTTCTGGAAGGTGCTGAAGGTGCGCAATTTTTTTTTGCTGAGCTCCTCCTCCCACGCCCAGAACTATATAAATCAATCCGAGAAAAGCGTCAACCCGGCCTCACTCCTTTCCCTCCGCTCATAGAGATTCAAGCTCACTCCCTCCCGTCCTCCCCATCTTCTTCCTCTCTCCGTCGTGAAACGCCAACCCACGCCTATCTCATCCCAATCTAATTCTCCGGCAATGGCTCCACCAAACAATGAGTCCGAGATCCGCCAACGCTCGACTGCCTCGGCAGATATCCCTTCCCTTCAATCCTTCTCCGGCAAGAAGCCGACCGTCGCATCCGCGCCCTACGCCGCAACTTGGGAAAAACCCTCTTTCACCCTTAAAGATGTGCGCGATGCTGTTCCGGCACACTGTTTTAAGCGCGATACCCTCAAGTCATTCACCTACGTAGCGTATGACTTCTCCATGATGTTCGCTTTGGCATATGCCGCGACGTGGATTGAAATGCTGCCATTCTGGGCGAAGTTTTTGGCGTGGCCCGCGTATTGGTGGTGTCAGGGGATTGTGTGCACGGGAATTTGGGTCATTGCTCACGGTATGCCCCTTCATTTCGAGAATGAAGTGCGTCGAGCGTTTCGCTAATACAATTCATGTTTTCTTTAGAATGTGGGCACCAAGGGTTTTCGGACTTGGCCTGGGTGAACAACGCTGTTGGCTACGTTTTGCACTCGTTCCTTCTCGTTCCTTACTTCTCCTGGAAGATCACCCATGGAGTACGTATCATTCTTGAACACGCACCACGCCTGAATTGTCTGGCTCACCGGCCTTTTATTTGTCACGCAGAAACACCACAAGGCGAACGCACACATGACCAAGGATCAAGTGTTCGTCCCCAGCTTGCGCTCGGAATTCCCGGAGCTGAAGGGCACAGAGAACGTTGAACATCACCATGACGATGACGCTCTCCTGGAAAACGCTCCCATTCGGGACCTCTACTACATTGCCCGCATGTTGCTCGTTGGCTGGCCAGCGTACCTTCTCATCAACGCCTCTGGCCAAAAATTCCCCACTTGGACCTCTCACTTCCGACCTGATGCCCCCATTTTCGACCCCAAGCACTGGATCTCTGTGGTCGTTTCGGACATCGGCATGGGTATCATGATCTCGGCATTGGCATACGCGGGATGGGCGCTGGGATCGCTGACTGTCGTCAAGTTTTACGTCGTGCCCTATCTCCTGGTCAACATGTGGCTGGTGCTCATCACGTACTTGCAACACACCGACCCTCGAGTGCCGCACTTCAGGGAAGGGGAGTGGAACTTCCTTCTGGGTGCTTTGTCGACGGTTGACCGCGATTATGGCATCTTGAACCACTTTTTCCACCACATTGGGGTATGTATCAATGCTCTCGATGACTATCCTAATCATGCGTCAGGAACTTACTGTCATCACCCTTCAATAGGACACGCACGTCGCCCACCACCTCTTTTCCACCATGCCCCACTACAACGCCGAAGAGGCAACCGAGGCCATCAAGAAACGCATTGGCAAATACTACCATTACGACAAGACCAACCCGTTTGTTTCGGTCTGGCGAACGTTCAGGTCGTGCCGATTTGTGGAGGAAAAGGGCAATGTGCTTTTCTACAAGCACTAGATTAGGCGGGCAGGGATCGGACTCCTTTGTCTACGTTAGAGAGGGGGGGGAGTTAGACGCGGAGGCAGGGCAAGGAACTATGCCTCGTTTTGGGAGGGGTTGTCTTTGTGAAAGGAGTATTTGGGGACGACGCCTTTCTGTATTTTACCCATTATCATTATGGATTTGACTCGAGTTCCAATTCGTCAACTGATGTGCTCCTCGCGTTCAAAGGTGCCTTGCTGTTTTTGGTCTGGGGTCTGGGGTCATACACATACTTGGGAGACGATCCTTATAGGATTCATATTATCATGGTTTCGACTTAATTCCGGTTAATCGACTGAGGACAGCCGGCGTCAGAACATTTTTTTGCATCTTTTGTGTCTCATGCGACAAAAATGTCTTTCTTCATAATTTACATCTTTTGTAGATCATGCATCAAAATGTCATGAAGAAACAAAGCGTTCCGGCTCTTGCCAACAAAGGAGGAAGGATATACACGCGAGTTGCATTCATCATTATTGATATTTCAATTACTTATATGAAATTTTGTTCTCCTTCCTCGTTGCAATTCCACACTGGACGCCAGTAGGAAACCCCAACAATCAAGCGAAGCTACGCGGGTAGCAACTGTCATCCGCCTTGCGCACTACCCGAAACTCCAAAAACACAGAAGTTGCGCGTAGAATGCAAAGGAAGCAAGAGCTCACCGAGTAGCCTGCTCAACTGTTGGGGGTGACTCACTGATGATTTGTCGCCGTTTTTCTCCTTGCTGGGGGCGTCAAGCATCCCGAACAATCAAGCAAAGCTACGAACCAATATCACCAGACAATTGCAACGACACCTGCGACCCCGAGGAAGAAGAGGCCGCAGAAGCACATGCAGTTCCCCGTTATTACCGGTTAGTAGCCTGCTCAACTGTGCTCGATCCATGCCATAGCAGGAGGATGGCTGTAGTTTACGGGAATGCAAGTTAGAACGGGAGAGAAACAGGTGATTCGACACCCCACCTCTCCCACCCGAAGACAATCAAGCGAAGCTACGTACGGATTGGCCTTCAGCTCCATGCAAACCGCCCGCAGCCCCAAAGAAGAGGATGCAAGCAACTTGCAAGGAACCCAAAGTCAAAGTAAGTAGCCTGCTCAACTGTTTCCGAATGGGAAACACGGGGCCAGACAGGAAACAAGTTGCATTGTACTTACCGATTGGAAGAGGGTAAACGGGACAATTTATGCAAAGAATGAAAAAAGAATATACAAAAGAAAAGGCCCTTAAGATAAAAACACACAGAGGTCCAGGAAGAACCCCGCACACTTCTGAAAATCGTTTCAGATGGCAATGGCCAGGTTGAATCTGAATTCTGTGGTTTCTATGAAAAAGGCTGGTTTGAAAGGGAGAAACGACTGATGGGAACTGGAACGGATGGCGGGTTGGGTGGGGCGAGATGTGGGGTTTTTATAGCTGAGAGAGAGGAAAGAGAAAGGGAAGAATGGAACGGCCCAGCCCCGCCCCAGACACCCAAGCAAATGCAAAGCAGCTTCAAAGCCTTTTCATCCCATGTCAAAGCACTGACGTCGCGCTGGACGTCGCGCTCCAGAGCATTGGCTGTTGTCAGGTATCCGATCACCTCAGTGGTTGATTCCAGCCAATGGGGTTGGTGCTGTAGCCGGCTGCATCCAGGAACGCTTGCTTCCTCACGTCCTTCATCTGTTCCATCTTGCCCATCCAGAAACACTTTCCCACGGCTGGAGTCGAGTTTCTCAAAAGCTATGACCAACACCACCGAAAAGGACGACATGGACGCCAAAGAGAACAAACCGTCTGCAAACGCGTCGTCATCCGGCCAAAACACGGAACCGGCGAACACAGACCCGGCTAGTCCGGCCAACGACCATAGCGGAGGCGGAGAGGACGCGAGCGGACAGGGACAAGGGAACGAAGGTGGAGCGGGCAAGAAGCGTAACGTGAGGGAGACGGGCGACGAGGAACGTGACGGGGATGAGGAGGCGGTGGCGGATGGGGACCGTGAAACCACGCGACCCTCCAAAAAGCAGAAAATTGATGGGGGACGGAGACGCAGGAAGGGCAAGATGAGGGCGATGAGGAGGGCGAGGAGGAGGAGGAGGAGGACGACGACGAGTAGTATATTGCAAAGGGAGTGGTGCAGAAAGCCCCCGAAGATGTGAAGGAGCTAATGTTCAAAGCCATCCGCTCTCGCTTCGATTACACCCGCCTCATGTTCACGTGCAAGGACCTTTATGCTACGGGGCGCTATGTTCGATACTCTTGGTTTCCTAAGTATTGCCTGGGACGCTGGTATGAAAATGACGGGGAGACTCCACGAGACAGCAAGTCGCCTCTGCACCGGAAATCGGCGATTTCATCCGTGCGCGTGGAGTTCAGCTTCCGCACCATGCAACTTATCGAAACTCTCTGCAAGTTTGACGAGAATTTGGATTCGGTTGAAAACCTCAACTTTCAAGAAGCTGCATGTCAATTATTTGAAAAGGAATTCGAAGATTTCCGCAAATTGCATGGCGTCCCACTGTCGTACCTTCAAACCTTTGCCCGCGTTGGTGGCACATACGTCTTCCACAAAACGTTCTTTGCTCCTCTCTTGGCTCCTGAATTAGAAATGGGCCCTTATCTTTTCAATGTGGAGGTCAAATCTGCAATGAATCTGCTTGATGCCAAAGAGAAATTGGCGATAGATGTGAAAACCTGGGATGGATCGAAGAGGAAGTTCCCACACCTCACTTTGAGCGCTATCGACTCGAGCGGAAATATCCTGAGCGGACGAGTTTTTTGGAGAATTCCGCTTCCCAACGGCAGGGTTGTTTTCGACGATGGCACTTTCAGCAACCTGTTTGCAGACTTCAAGTGGAGAAAGGCAGCCGCATCCGGGCCGGGGAGCAAATACTCTTACATCCTCGAACAATGCACCCCGAAACGCGATTTCCACCTCCCGCCCGCCGCGGCCCGCAGCGTCATACCCAGAGCTCAATTCCGGTTGGACACACGTGGTCCCCGTCTGGACTTACTAGCAGGGCCTGTGATTTGGTTCACGCTGCATACGATTGTCTGGGAAATGGAACTGTTTGCAAAATAGGGTCGCAGGTAGCGGGCATCAAGAGAAAGATCGGAACAAACAAATTGAACAGTTAAGCCCGTGTGAATGGGGCCAGTAAACATGCAGGTGGCCAAGCTGGTGGCTGGATTTTAACGTGGTGTAGGAAACCAAAAAGTGTACTATATGAAAGCTGAAGTAGTGAAGCTGCAAGTCTGTGAGCCGACTGGGTTCCATGATTTTTGGGACATTCTTGAAAGTTCATCAGTTGCCTTCGCTTTCCAATATAGGATGAACTATCCGCTCCAATGCACGGCAATACAAAACGGATATATTTGCATTATTGGAGATTGAGGGTGTCAAACTAAATCGGTACTCTACATAATGATTGAAGGCTCGGTGATGTTTGAGCTCACACTCTTGTGCGGCAACACGCACCCACCGTTGATGTAAACCTCATCCGCAATGTGCACATCATCCCCCAGCACGCTGGTCCCCTCCAACCGCGCCCACTTCCCAACCGTCGAATGCCAGCCAATGATTGCCGCCTGAATCCAAGCGTGGTTTTTGATTTGTGCACCCTCCAATATCACCGCTTTCTGCAGTCTTACACCGTCACCCACCACACATCCAGGTCCAATCACAACGTTAGGACCGATTTTGCAGTTTTCGCCGATGGTGGCGGTTGGGTGGACCAACACGTGGCCTACGAATCCGGGACCCGTTGCGAGACGGGAGGGGTCGCGTTTGGCGAGGGCGTTGAGGTATAGACCGGTGCCAGTGAGGTAATCGCGGGGTTGACCCACGTCCATCCAGAACCCGGGGAGGGACATAGCGTGCAATTGGGATTCTTTGGCGAGGGCGGGGAAGATGACTTTTTCCATGGAGGTTGGAACGGGTTCGATGCGTTTCAGCACGGAGGGATTGAAAATGTAGATTCCGGCGTTGATCTTGTTTGATACGAAGTCTTTTGGCTTCTCAACGAACCGTTCGATGGCTGTTGAGTTCGGGTAGTTCACGACGACACCGTACTTGGAGGGTTCGTCAACGCGAGTAACAAGGATGGTTCCTTCACCGCCATGAGATCGGTGGAAAGCAGCTAGCTCTTCAAATGGAAATTCGCAGGTGACGTCCGAGTTGAGGACAAAGAATGGTGAGTCGTCTTTGCCCAAAATATCTTTGGCGAGGGCGAGCGGGCCGGCGGTGTCCAGCGGTTCACTTTCAACAGAGAAGGTGATGCGGACTTTGAATTCTTGTTCGTATTTCTCCATGAACGTTGCCATGACTTCTGGGCGGTAGTTCACTGCCAGAACAATGTCCGTGACTCCTGCCTGCAAGTGATGATCGGACATAAGGATTTAAAAGTATTTGGAAAACGACCAAGAGTTCGCACGAACCTTCACAAGAGCCTCGATCTGATGCAAAATCATGGGGCGGTTGGCGAACTCAACGAGAGGTTTGGGAACAGTGAGAGTGAGGGGTCTCAAACGAGTTCCAAACCCTGAAGAAAGGAAAACAAAGTGAGAGGTGAGCAGGGTGCAAACGGGGACATTCTTCTCCAAAAGTCGGCGGGCAGATGCTTACCACCGACAAGAATGATAGCCTTCATGTTTGCGAGAGTGTGTTGTGGGAGAGTGGTGTTGGATTGGATCGAGTCGCAATAAGGTGCGGATGCAAGCGGAGAGGGACGATGGGAGTCTTATATTGGGCTGATGAGCGCCTTCTCCCTCACCGCGTTGTTCTATTTGGGGCTGAAGGGTAATGCTTGAAGCCACATTTGGACAACGCAATCTTCGAGGTATCCAAAATTAATTCCTGTAGCTTCCGCTCGTTCCGATACATTTTCGATATACACCGGGTTTTTCCTCCCCTCACCGTTCTCATCTTTTTCAGCTTATGCCATGTCGTTTATCTTAAGGAAATGGTGTAAGTAGGCTGCTACATATCCTCTGTCGATCTGACAATCTCGGCAGGTGAATTCAACCCGATCAAGCCGGCTTACCAGATTTGATCATTGGGAGGTTTAACTGCAGACAATGTTGGGCAGGGATGGATAGGGGTGGCGAAGGGGTCTTGCTGCAATCCGTTGCGAAGGCCTTTGGGAATCCGTTGCGAAGGCCTTTGGGAATCATGGGAAGCACAGCGAATTGAACCTACGTGTCAAAGGACGCCTTGTTTGACGAACACTGGCATTTTCAGGCCTGCACCTGCAAGATTACTCTAGAGTTCTGATTGTATGTTTTCCATGCTCACACAGTAAACAGTGTCAACCATGATAGCTAACAACTAAAAAGTTCTCTTCCATCGTCTGGGAGCTTCCAGATGCCATTATCCAATGAGTTGTCTATTTCTCCATCATGTCAGACAACATAATAGGCGCAGTGTACGAGGTTGTCTTTTGCCATGTCTATTGACCTCCCGCCATCGCCACCTCAAGAATTTCATCACAAACGCCAAGTTTCCAGAAACGGACACTTGTTTCAACGCCGACCGGCTCTCCGTCGTCATCAAGGTAAGTCCGGTCCCCAGAAGAGTCCCCTTGCTCATCCAATATGGTAGTTACTTTGTGCCGCTGTCCTGAACACGTAGCGAGCAATGGGAGATATGGATGAAATAGTGCAGAGGAAACGGTATCTGGAACAGATGGCATATTAGCTCAACACAAATTGGATGTTTGTCATGATCCTACCTCCATGTGCTCGAAATTGGTGAGCGACATGCTTGCGATCTGAGCCCGTCTCTAATTCATCAGATTCGCTTGACAGCTGCTGGACATCAAATATTCTTACGTCCCCATCCTGGTAAACGATATGGCGGTCAGGGATGGCATGAGAGTGTGTATCGCTTGAAAGACGCGTACCTCATCTCCGGTACTCAAAAATCGACCAGCAGAGTCCAGACTGAAGGAAAGTCGCTGATTCGTATTACCCGGCCTATGTAGTGTAAACAGCACATCGCCTGTGTTTCGAATGTCCCAGCAGAGAATTTGCGAACTTCTCCGGGAGGCAGAATATAGATAATTTCCATCCGGAGAGAACGACACCTTGCCGAGCGTCATGTTAAGCCTTCGGGAGAACTGGAAATGAAGCATTGGAAACTCACCTGAGTGACCCCTCCTCCGTCCGCGACTTTTAACAGATATAGTAGCTCGTCGTTCCTCTCGTCATACAAGCCAATGTTTTTGCCAAACGACCCGGCCGCGTACAATCCAGAATGGTCGGGGTTGAAAGATATAGTGGACAGCAAACCTGTGAAAGGTGTCAGAGTTGGTTGCGACACAAAACCTAGGATCAGCATTACCTTTTTGTCCCTTTCGACTCTTTCTGCTTGGCGTGGTGGGCCGCCTCAAAGGAGCATCGCCGGGACGGGAAGCATCAAAAATTTGTATCAAATCGTTGAATCCGCAATAAATCCTGCGAAGGCATGAAGTGAAGAGATTCAGCCGAAGCACCCTTCCGACGACTTCGACGCACGGCGTACTTAGAACCATCCAAATTGAAAGAAAGACAGTTAGGAGCCCAAATTTGGTCCATATGATCAAATGCAGGGTACGAACAACGCAGCTGTCAAAAATGTTTAGACTTGATACGGAGACGAGGCATGCGTTGAGTTTGCAGGTACCTGGCCGGTATATGCATCCCACATACGCACTGGGTGGTCTCTGATGCTGGTCAAGAAGCAGCAGGTATTTGGATCTGATATAGAGCGTAAGTTACTACCTGCCCGGGCCTGGTCTGGCTGAGTTCACAGACTCCGCCTGCTCACCTGTAGAAGACATGAGAGGATACCAGCAAAAGTCGTACACGGCTTCCGCTTCTCTGACAGATAATGCTGGTTCCAGTGGAGACTCTTCACAACCTTCTTATTAGAGTTAGCCGGATTTCTCGTTCCAGTCCAAGATGTCTCACCTTGATCCGTCGCTTCCACCATAACTTCAAATATTCGCAACACATCGTCATTACTGCTGCTCAACAAGCAAGTACCGTCGGGACTCCTGGGTCGGACCATGAATTTCGTTGCGCTTAAGACCCCGTCACGGCTTGAAGATCAATAGCTCACCATTTGGCACCCTTGAAGAAATTGGTTTCCTCCAACTCCCTGGTAGCTTCCCTCCCTCGTGACTCTGACGCAGTCGTGCAAAATGTCCGTTTTGTTGACCGAATAAGAGAGGGAGATACTGAGAAGTCATATTGCAAGTAATAGTAGGATGCCTGGGGTACGGGTGGTTCGGTCAACTCCGCTGCCGGTCCGCTTTCTTGCGCGGGCAATGCTGCTCCGTTGCTGTGGAAAACAATCGCCACTTCTTCTTCCACCAGTTCGCCTTCTTCGGTGAGGAATGCAGCTGCGTCTTCGGCAGGATCAGGGAGCGAGTCTTCTGTTGCTGTCGCTTCAACCATGCTGGTCATCCCTAAACATGTCGAAGTATGCGCGCCGGCGCGCCGTGATTGAAATGCTGATGGTGATCTGGTGAGGTAACACCATGAGGTAGGCATCGCGGGACCGCGCCCTTCCAAAAATCCTCATCATCTGCTGAGATCCAATACTTAAAGTAATGCCTGGCCATAGACACATCCCGCTCATTAAGTTCCTGGGACCCCGGAGCAAACTTCCCGCTGCTTTCCACGCGAGTACGAGTAATTCCTCACACCCATTCGCCTCATCAACACCTGCCCCAGCGCCAACAGCAAAACCGACAAGGGGCACCGACGGAGTAAGAATTCTCTCGTACGACAACGTCAAGGCCATGCCAAAAAGATATTGGGTTAGCCGCCAGTTAAGCGCATTGGAAGTGGAAGCCATCGAGGTTCGTTGTCTATCCCTTCTCTTCCATATGGAATTCGCCCGTATGTGCACAACTGACTCTTTACGTTTTGCCAGAACGGGGGAGCAGGGTACATTATCACGGGGGCATGATCAATATGAAATAAACGAATTACTTGTATCTGTGCTTGTTTCATATGCTGTAATTTATTCTGGTTCCATTTTATTGCTACTTACATTAATACGTGTTGCAGCTCCGTCACATGCGTTCTAAGCGCAGCGATATCCAGCCACTTCATTTCTCTGAGCTTCAGTGCATCCCGTGTACCCATGATTCTGTCTACGGGTTCGCTCATTTCGCTCCGGAGATCTTGCGCCAAACGTCCCATTTCGTGGATGTAAAATCGAATGGGTTTACCTCGGGCTATTCTTCGGAACTGCATCCACTCTCTGGAAGCCGCCTTTGGATGCCCGGAACGGTGGAGCAGCAGGCAATAGTTGAAAACGATTTCCAAATCGTCTATAAATGTGAAAGCGTTGGGTAGATCTGACATGAGGTGGAGCTTGGCTGGCCTTTGTACTTACCCGGAAAATGGACAAATGCCTTTCTAAGCTCCTGCAAAGCTTCACTTGTTCGACCAAGCAGCGATAATCCATATGCAATATTGTTATGCGCCTGCACCTGTTCGGTACCGTTCAGAGATTCCCTATCGGTCCGCAGTCCAAGGATCTTCCACTTGATACCTTTAGACGCATTCTGCAGTCCGCCATCAGCAGCCCCGACATAGCAGGATCCTTGGAGATTTGTTCGAGATCTTGACGAGACAGTCGCTTGGGGGAAAACTGGAGACGCAAACGACTCTCGGATGATTCCCCCAAGTGAACTCCTCCTTCTTTGTCCCTGTTCAAAGTGCCTCGTGTGCTCGCCCGTCCATCGTCAACATCTCCTTCCAGCCGTTTACGCTTTCCCGGCAGTCCAATGTGATTTGTCCCCTCCTTTTCCCCGTCCCGACAACCGTCTGTCCACCATTCAATGTCTTGCATAACGTCGAGGGCGTTTTCCAAAGCGCGTATAGCCGCGGCAACCAGCGCCTCCGTCCGACGTGCTTTCAGCATTGCTTCCCCAAAATACAGCATAGCAGCCACGTCGGTTCCGTCCGCATCCATCAGAATTTTGCTGACGTCAATGGCTCTATCAAATTCGCCGATTTGAATCAACCCGTAAGCGTACTCTCGGTAGACATGCGCAATTGGCAGTTCGTCGCGCGCTGTGGGAGTTGCCGGTTTGATTTGGTAATCGAGAACATCACTTAACAGGGAGCAGAGGGATGTCGGGTCGCCTGACGACAGGAAAGAATGGCAAAGTCGGGATAATATTCTACTGTAAGGCATTAGCTCACTGTATCCGCCGTTTCGCTTTTCCTTAATAATCTATTGCAGTGGTCTTGGTGAGATTAATTTTCCCTCAAGGCTTTGATTGTATTGCTTCACCTGAAGGAGATGAACAAGTAAATCCCGTTCTGCCTGCTTTTGTTCCATTTGGCTATATAGCGACGCGACATTGAAAATTGCTGTTACGTTTGTGGGTTCTTCATCGAGGGCCTTCTTGAATAAGAGCAGGGCAGTTTGGGGTTTTCCCTGGAGACCATGGCATGCTGTTGAGTTCAGGGACATGCCTGATAACCGTGAAGCGAGAAATACCATGGCCTGGAGGCATGATCCCATTGCTGTATACACGCTCGCTTTCTCGGTGGACTGCTGAAGCGACCGCTCGAACGATTTTAACGCAGCAGCAAACATTTTGCGAGCGAATTGAATTTGCCCTGATCAAGCGGTACAGAGTCCATAAAGCGAATCATAGTCTGTAATTGATACCGTTTCAACTTACCCGACATGTACCAGCCCTGCCAAAAGGCATTTGATCCCTCAAGAGCCCGTTGCAACGTGGTTTCATCAAATGTCGATAGATCTCTACTCAGTGCGGCGGCAGCCAGAAAGTACTCTGGCATCGGCGTACGCTCCATTCGTTGCGAGCCGGCGATTAGAAACATCTGGCTCCCAGGTTCGGCCTTTGAGCTTTCGGCGCGATCAACATCGTGTGTTGGTGCGCTGTTAGTCGCAAGCAGGTCCAACAGCTCAGGGGTGGACGATTGATTGAAGCTCATCTGTTGTATTGCCATCATCCAAAGGATCTTGTTGATGATGTAAACCACTGATTTGTTGAGGTTTGATGATTTAGCGACAGCTGAGGGAATGGTATGCTTGCTGGAAGGGTGCGGAGTACGCCTCGATCCTTTCACCTCCCCAATGGGGTGCGATTGCAATAGCTCCCTCGCTACTTGTATCAGGGAAGCGGATTCCTCACTGATGGAAACCGAGTCGTATCGGGTTGAATACCTTAGTGGATGTACCTTGCACAATGATTGACTTAGTTCAGCAATAGCTTCGCGATTTCTGAAGTCCATAGATATTTGGAGATAATATTTGTTGTAGATTGTGGATAAATAGAAGAGCAATTGCGGTGTAGAAGGACCAATCGCTGGGGTGGAATGGCATGGGTTGGTATACTTCTTTTATAAATCCCGAATGGACGTCAGGAAAATGATGAAACACACATTGCAGTTCATTCTGAATCTCTTGCAGCTCGGCTAATGTTACTCTTATTTGTTCCTGTTGCCGACGACTAAATAAGAACAGACGTCCTTCTGACTGTATGTCAACTGCGATTCAGCAACACACCCGACGCCCAGCAATTGTCTTGTTCAATCGCAACGCATATGCCCACATCAGACTTTTCCCGGTATCTGTCCACATTCCCATCAGTCAAGTTTCCCATAGAGCATATGCAGCTTCGAGACGCCGGATGATCCTCACCCAGAGCATGTGAGAACTTTGCAATCGCCCCCGTAAATCGCCCGCCCGACAACGCAATACACCCGAGATGCCATTCAGCAAGGCACACAAACGACGTTCGCTGGGAGGGAGGGTTCCCGGTTTCCAGAGACTTTGCCAGCCATGCAGAGGCGGCGTTGGTGAAGATCGTCGCCCACCCGTCCTCCAAGGATACAGTCTGCTCCACCAAAGTCCTAAATTGTAGCACACGCGTTCCACGAACAATGGCCGGAAAATCCAGCAGGGATGTCAGCACCGCCTCCAACAGAGAGAATCTACAATCCCGAAAAAGTGCGTGCAGCCATGTGCAAACGCAGGCAAAGACTGGCAAGAGCCGATTAACAGTCACGACAGGTTGGGACCGCGAACAAATAAATTCCTCCAACGAGAGAAAACCGCAAGATTCGCAAGGCATCAAGGCAGTGTTGAGCTGCACTGCTGCACAGAGATGACAAGAATGTTGGTGGCAGACACGTGAGAACTTGCATCGTGTGATGCAATGTTTAGGTATCCCCTTACGTAATCGTGTAGCGCCACTCTGCCCCATCAAACGTCGTTCCCAAAGACAAGAAAAGAGGAATCCCCTCTTCTCTTCCCCCTCTTTGCAACGCACAAAGTCAACACACATGCTGGTTTCAGATCTTCCCTTCCTGGGCATATCAGACCCCTCCTCCTCAACAACCACTTCTCAACGGGTTCGAGCCCGCAAGCCCCCGCCTTTCCCACGTCCGACAGCCGCGACGGCCACCTCGCGTTCGGCACTGCCCCGGTTGTCTCTGACGCTCCTTTTCACTCAATACCTCTCCTTCTTTGCATCCACGCTTGTGGTCACTTTGTTTCTTCTCGCGGCCTTCTCGCAAGATCTGTACGCTTATTGTCGATCCATCCTCTTTGGAAGCGATGACTGGACAGACCCACCGCATACACCTGGTACACCGCTGCCACCAGACGACATACAATCGCCCGTTGCCCCTTCACGATTCGATTTTAGAGTGCCAAGTATGGACATTTCAGCGTATGCTAGATGCCATGGATACATCTGCGATGAGCATGAGATACTGTCCGACGACGGGTTTGTGTTGATTGTGCATAGAATCAGAAAGAAAGGAGTGGACCCGGCAGAGTGTAAGTATGAACAAGTTGCTTATGAGACATGCAGTGCAGCTGACGTCTTGGTGAACGAATAGTGAAGGAGCCGGTCCTCTTGATGCATGGCTTGTTCCAGAGTAGTGGCATATTTTGCACGAGTGGACCGCAATCACTCGCGTTTTACATGGCAGATCTTTAGTATGTGAATTTGAGACACACCCCTTGAAGTCTCGGAAGTTGTATCTGACATCCTTGCTCCCTAGTTACGATGTCTGGCTTGGGAACGTCCGCTGTGTCGAAAAACGGCATGCATTCCTTTCTTCCTATGATCCCCGCTTTTGGGATTGGAGTATTGAAGAATTGGGGAAATACGACGTACCGGCGATAGTAGATTTTGTGCGAGAGTATACAAAAACGGACAAAATTACGTATATTGGGCACTCACAAGGGAATGCGCAGGTACATTTTGGCGGCAGCGTCACGCCCAATCACGCACTTTTTTAATGTCGGTGTCTTCCAGGCCTTCATGGCAATGCAGTGCAACCCAAAATTCAGTGCAAAATTCAAGTGTCTGTTCGCCCTAGCCCCGGCCGTGTATACCGGTCCGCTACTGCAGTGAGTACCATCCGTCTTCTTCGGGTGACGTCTGACACCCCTACTCACTCACAGCTTCATCAATTCGCTCAGAGAAGGTCCAATTTCCCTCTTGATAAACTGCCCTCCACGGCTTTTCGGATGGCTTTTCGGAGTCAAAGAAATGCTGCCCATCATGGACCCTATACAGTATTACTTCCCTCCGCACATCTTTGCCACCCTCGGCTATAGAATGTTCAACTATCTTTTCGGCTGGACGGACACAAACTGGTCGAAGCTTGACAAACCGCATCATTTTCGCTTCACTCCTCGCCCGACTTCTGCGAAGGCTATCCTCCATTGGTGCCAAATGTCTCAGCATGGCGGACTTTTCGGACCTGACCCCACAATTGATCCCGATACGGCGCTGAAGTTACCGCCTCCCCCTTTGGACTTGACTCGGATCAACTGCCCGCTTGCCGTGTTTTGGGGAGACTCTGATCGAATCATTGATGGGGATAAGTTGGTGGATCAATGCAGAATCGCCTGGGAGGATGGTGTGGCACCGGGTGGGAAACTAGTGCATGCGGAGAAGCTCCAGAATATGGAGCACATGGATGTTATATGGCACCGCGATGCGCGGAGTCGAGTGTTTGACAAAATTGTACAGATCATGGAGCAGCTACAGAAAGAATGAAAAACCGTATATAATATTGATGTTGGTCGCAAGCAAGGAACTATTATTGGCAGTTGCTCCAGCCCCAAGAGTACCATTACAATCTCCTCCCCATCCCCCGTAGCCTACAACTTGCTCCCTCCTTCGGTACAGCTTTTGTAGTACGACAACTCGAAACTCTTGACCCACGGCTTCACGATGGCATTGTGTTGCGCAAAATACGGATTGGCCGTGTGGGTCTTCACGTCCGCTTCCGACTCGTAAACTTCGACCAAAACGAATTCGGCTGGGTTTTTAACGTGCTGGTTGGCGTACCACGCAATTGTGCCTTTATCTTTTGAGTAGACAGTGGCAGCGTGGGCCAGTTGTTTAGACAGGTCGGCGACGTGCTCAGGTTTGGCGACCATCTTGCAGACAATGGTGAACATTTTGACAATTTTATATGATAGGCTGGCTTTGTGGGAATTGAAATTGGTAAATCCTCTGAGGCGAGCTGGTCTTTTATGCTTTCAGCGAGCTCGCCTCAACATTTCAACCGACGCGTCGCGGCAGCTGCGCAATGTTTGTTTACATACATCATTGACCAACGCAAGCGAAAATGCAAAAGAATGTCCATCGTATTATAGTGGTCGGAGCAGGCGCCGCTGGTCTAGCGGCCGCCAAGAACTTGAGGAATTCTTTTGATGTGCTGGTTTTGGAAAGGAAAGACGATGTCGGGGGTACTTGGTGCGTCCTGTTCCGGCCATTTTCGAAGTTCCAGTGTGCAATGAACTGACTAGAATGTATTAAAGGATATACACCGACTGCACGGGTGCTGACCTTACGTTCCCGCCACCCACTTCTACCCCCATGCCACCGTCAGCAATTTACGAGTCACTTCACACCAACCTTCCTCCTTTTCTTATGCAATACAGTGACCTGCCCTTTCCAGCAAATACACCCCTCTTCCCACCGCATACTATCGTGAAAGACTACCTTGCTTCCTATGCAAATAAGCATAATTTGAGGGGATTGATACAGTTCGGTGTAGACGTAATGCAGTGTGTATGGAATACCGATGACTCCCGATGGACGGTTCGCTCCAAATCCATTCGAGACGGGACGGAACACACTCACTACGCCGACGCCCTCGTCGTCGCATCGGGCCACTATTCAACCCCGCGTGTCCCGCACATACCCGGAATTGAAGAATTTCCCAATCGGATGCTGCACACGATCAATTACCGCACTCCAAAACCTTTTACTGGAGAGCGGGTCTTGATCATTGGCGGGGGATCGTCTGGGATCGATATCGCTCGTGACCTTGCACCACATGCCTCTCATGTCCTGGTGTCGACACGGTCTGCCGGGGATCATGGGGATATTGGAGAATCTGTCGCATCCCTCGATTTGGATGTTATCTCCAAACCTGCAGTGAAATGTGTGAAAAGTGACGGGGCGGTGGAATTTGTGGACGGGTCAATCGTGAAGGACGTGGACGTTATCCTATTCGCCACCGGTTACTTATATGACTTCCCTTTTCTTGATTCGACTGGAAAGACGTTGGTCGACCAAAATGACAAGAAGGACGAGGCTACGCTGTTGGTGTCGGATGGTTTGGGAGTCCACAATTTGGCCCATATGGTATTCTATCGGCCGAACCCAATGCTGAGTTTTATCGGGCTCCCACTTAAAGTGGACCCATTCCCACTTTTTGAGGTGCGTGCCGAATGGACTGACGCTTACCCCTTTGCTTTTTGACGCCGTGAGTGAAGCCGAATCAAACAACTATCCAGCTGCAGTCTCTTTTGATCGCCCACGCCTATTCCCACCCATCCCATCTTGGATCACTGCTGGCTCCCGGCTATCCTGGCGCCTTCCATGAGGAATCGTCTGATGGGTCACGAACTGCATTGGTGTTGGGACCCAGGCAGTATACATATTGGAACTGGATTAGTCAAATTGTGGGCATGAAGGGTGTGGGGCGTGAGAGGGAGGACGCCCGGAAGGAGGTGTTGATCATGAGGAAAAGGATTTTGGGATATTGAATGTCGATCTTAATTGATGCTGATGAATGAAGGCCCGAGGCAATGGCGGGGAACATGATGACCCGGCCCACTTTTGCTTCAAATTTGTGGAGATGGCATCGTAACAGATAGACTTTTGGCTGAATTGAAGCTGACGGGCAGTGCTAATTCTACAGATTCAAAGGAAGTACATATCTTATCATTTCTTTCTTGCAACCGAGTGAACAGCTGCCTGTGCTGTTGGCAAGACCAACATAGATGCAATTTGCACATGCGGCGGGCGGTTAGCGGCAAATACCACCGTCTGATTTGGAGCGCACCCAACACGCATACGTATGTCAGGGGGAAGAGCTGAAGAAAGCGATCTACCACAATCAAAATCCTGACCTCAGCAATGTCCTTGCCCGTCAAGGGCTCCACTCCTGCGTACACAGAATCTGCCTTGGCTTTGTCTCCTCTGAATCGAACGACAGAGAACTCGGTTTCCACCATTCCTAATTGCCACCACATTAGCACCCGTCAAATAACGGACAATCGAATGCGTGTTTTTTACCAGGCTCAATGCTCGTGACGTTCAGGGGCGTGTCCACAAGCTCCAATCTCAATGTGCGCGTAAGCGCATCAACTGCATGTTTACTCGCGCAATATACGCCGCCGCCTGGATACACCTCTCTTCCTGAAATACTGGAGACGTTGATGATGTGTCCTCTTCCGCGCGTTTTCATTCCGGGTAGCACGGCCTGGGTGACCCACAACAAGCCTTTCACGTTCTGGGTTAAACAGGAGTCACGAACTAAACGCGTCAATCCCACGGGTTCCATAGCAATTGCAGAGATTCCGCACGTCTGCAGAGGTTGACGAGTAGACATCCAACTTACCGTATCTATCATGGTATGGACAGCTTCCTCTGCAATAGTATCAATGGTTTCCATGCCGATTACAAGACCGGCATTGTTGACGAGAACATCAATATCGGAGAACTCTGAAGGCAGAGACTGGATGGTCTCAAAAACCTGAAAACCGTGCCTTTGTTTTTAGCCCAACCTCGTTGCTAAAACTCGTTGCTTGGACCGTCCAGTTCCTCCTAACAAATTCTCGAAGTCGTCTTACACTCTTCCTATCTCTCACATCGAGCTCAACAGCGCACACTCGGGTCGCCGGCGATTCTTTGGCGAGCCTCTCCTTCAATTCTTTCAGTCTATCGATACGGCGCGCTGCCAAAACGAGGTGTGACCCTTCTTTCGCAAATTCGATTGCGCAAGCTTCGCCGATACCAGCGCTAGCACCTGTGCTGTGTGAGGCAAAGAGGTGAGGACTCGCGCTGGGCCCTTGGGAAGCAAGTGCGCGTCATACACTAGCACTGTTTTCCCACTCAAACGAGACATTGACCGACTTGCACCGAAAAGGGAAGGCGTATTGCTTCTGCTAAAGCTTCGTCGTAATAAGCCGTGACATTTAAATCCACCAGCGAGCATCTAGTCTGGAAAGCCTGGGTCAAAAGCACCAGTGGCTGTGGCGCAGCAAAAGGTGCTTGAACACAGCATGGCATGGCATGCCGCTCTCGCACAACGCGTGGACCGAAAAACAATGACATCTTCTCAAACAGTCAAAGTGCAGAGACACATGCTTGCCCGACTCCTTTACACAAATCCTGTCTGTCTGCTAACTACTGTTTCGAGTCCACACCTACCATGTCTTGCTGGCGAAGGAAAACCAGATATGGTGCGGAACGTGATGACACTATCATGGCTGACCCCAACGGATAATGAGGTGAGTGCTCTGACATCCGACAGCGCAGATAGTAACGGAACTGAAATCACTATTCTGACACCAGGGAAATTTTGTACTGTCAATGAACAAGACGCGCCATACACATACGCTGTTGCAATATACTGACTACTTTGGTATATGTCAACGTGTTTTATGGGTTTGTGCGGCGGTTGCTAACCTGTGGAATGAACAGTTCTCAACGTCCCTGTGCAAGGAATGGAAGGCCTTGTGGCCGCAATCGGATCATGTACAGGCGCAAACGCAGACAAGTTTACCCATCTTTCCATACCGACTTGTGCCCCTGGATGGGTAGAATCCTCGTGGCCACCCCCGTCGACCACATCAGATCTTGAGCCAACCACAAAAACCGCGGCCAAGCGTCCATCAAAAAATTCCTTAGCAGCTGCTCGTCCACCCGTCTTAGCTATCACTTCCTGTGTTGCACACATTGTATGCCGGGTTGAAGATCGGCAGGATCGTAACGGACATACTGTCATGTTCTGCAAGATGGAGGAGGGCCATGTAAAGGAATCCCACTGGAATGGGAAAAATTTTGCTCCAAAGGCAGTGGGGACACCGCCTTATTTGACCTTTCTTGGGACACGGCGATTTGCCTGCACGGTGCCTTGCGACTTGTATGGTGGTGGATTGGAGAAGGAGTAAAATGACGCAGAACTGTTTATCGCATGCAAAAACAGTGATTTTCCAGCAAATTCTGGATCTTGATGTGTTCACAAATTGGTCGTTTTGGTTGCAAGAGGCGGCGAATCTGCCTCGTGAATGGGGACTCTCACCTGCCATGTCAGTGATGTGAGAGCGGATACCCAACGAAAATTTCCCACGCATCTCCTTCGACATCCCCAAACAATCTCCAACCAATCTCCAACAGGCGTTCTTCATCAGAGGCAATTTCGTCGTACTTTCGAGCAAGGTGAGGGACGGACACAGCCGTTTGCTAGGTTGTTTTACCCCACATTAACTGTTTGATTCCGGGTCGGAAGGGTATCAGAATGGCAACCACGTCAAAACCTTCAATCACAGCCAATGCCGAGACCGCTTTGGTGCCTGCAGGATTTCCATTCTATTACTGGTTGTATCCATCCACGGTTTTTGTTCTCGTCTGTGTAATTGGTCAAGCGTTCATGAAATTTCTTGGAGGCAAGGTATTGCTCGTTCAGTTGTTGAAATTCATCTACCTTATTGAGTTATCATTTCATCTGGTTTGGCAGGTACGCCAGCCCACTGTCCAATGTCGTCCAGCATCGATTCCTGTGTCGCACCATGGAGAGGAGGCATCTTGCAATTCTCCTTCTTCTGCCTTTGCCACTCGTTCCCCTCCGACACGTCGCCCGCGTTTTGAATTCAGATACGGGGTGGCAGGACTTGCCTCCAATCTTCCCTTCAAAACTACAGCATCTCAAACGGACGGAACTGGTCAAGATGCAGTGATGGATTTGGGGCGACACGCAGACAACCCGGTCGTTCTTCCCCCCGTCATTGCCTATACAGCGGATGTTATCGATAATGTCTGGAATTGGGCGGTCAATGGGGTGGCTCGAGTGCTTGCGAAGGTGTTGGGGAAGGTTTTGTGGATATCCTCCGCCATGACCGTCGCGCACGGATCTTACGGAGGTCATTTGAAATGGTTGATGTAGTTGGCTCGCCTGAAAATTTGTCGTGATTTCGAGGTTGTAGTGGAATAGCATCCTGAATAAAAATACACCTTCTAGCTTGATTATTGTTTATTATGGAATCAGGTTGTAAAAGAGAACAGTGCTGGTGATTAGGGTATCTGGGTCCAGCCATGTTTCCCTCGACAGCTTTTCTGAGCACCGCGCTCATCCAGATTCTTCCATTCTGGCCCATGATCATTTCTTATCGCTCCCCCCCTTTTGACTTCTTTCCATGTTTTTCAATAAATACCAGCACGTCTTGCCTCACCCCCATCAAACGCTCAGCATTGGTCGAGATTGCACCATACTGCCCAACCCACTCGCTTCCGGCGCCCGGTTCAACGAAGCCAAATTGGACAAGTTCGCGCATCTCGCATCAGCTGGAGCGGTGAGGCCCGCATGAGTGACTTCCGGCATTGCCTTGCTGGCAAACGTCGACGTGGTCGGCCATTGCGCAGTCGTAGCACCCATTGCACGGGGGTTGGACTCGGCGACGGCCGTGACGGTGGTGTGCAGTTTGGTTGGCGGAGCGTTGAAGGTGGGATCTTGTCGGGGTGCGCCGACTTGCGGTACGGACGTTGCCACGGTGGAAATACTGGTCCTGACGGGGGATGATGAGGAATAAATCTCGGGGGCGAAGCGAACTTCTTTTGTGGGTGCGGCGTATTGTTTGGTGGGTTCATACGATACTCTCTCTGAAGTATATGTAGACCCATTTGCGAGGACTGGGTTGCGCTCGGAGAGGTAAATGCCTTTGGGACCATAAGAATCTTCTTTCTGGTTGCGGTGGCCGTCGCGGGCGGGACAGTCATATAACAACGGTTCAGCGGCCGTTGCCGCTGCAATGTGTACGGGCCCCATCCCCTTGGCTTTCTCTGGTTTCATCGTCACGGTAGTGTGTGTTGCTTCGGCGGGATGAATGGTTTGCGCTCCCGCGGGCGGACCGTGCTCCCAGATCCTTGGTTGCTGACCGAGCCATCTGTCCCGAACGACACGGAAAACAGGTGCAGGGCTATTGGAGAACAATGAGTTGAAGTCACGCAGGTTTAGCCCGCAATCTCACTTCGCATCGCCTACCTGGGTTCACATCCTGTCAGAGCTGGATCATCAGCAGGACGGCGGGAACTGATAACGGGTTTTGCTTTCTTCTCAAATTTCGACATTTTGAACAGGGTTGCCGGGTCTGGAAGAGGTAGATCAAGGGGACTCGGGCCAATTTTTTGAGTGGTATGGCGGCGACGAGGTTTAATTTCTTTTGTATGCTTCTTCCTGTGTTTTTCCTAATTGCAAATGCCATGCATGGGTGAACCGTTCCATTCGAAAGTTCCGCCCGAACATTCAAGGACTTCTCTTACTTTCTCCAGTCGCGTCCTCTCAGTGTTGCTGCGTCCCTGTTCCTCCATCCATTCTCTCTGGTATTGATCGGTCATGAGTGTCGCAACGGGAGTGGACGGCCTGCAACGTCATAGCATCAGTTCGTTGTATTGCTCGCGGTCATAGTTTTTCGCTCGCAACCTCTCCCACCTCGTCGGCTTCCCATAAGCGAAATTGGGATTGGCATCACTCGGCAAAGGTCCTCTCCTGTGTAGTGTACCGCCAGTAGCAGCACTTCCTCCATCAACACCC
The DNA here is from genome assembly GCA_027604605.1 of Borealophlyctis nickersoniae. Taxonomy (NCBI): domain Eukaryota; kingdom Fungi; phylum Chytridiomycota; class Chytridiomycetes; order Rhizophlyctidales; family Borealophlyctidaceae; genus Borealophlyctis; species Borealophlyctis nickersoniae. Next base: position 26,707 of record JADGKA010000281.1, read on the forward strand.
GCGGTTACTGGGTATGTGTTGTGATCCCCAACTTTGATGCGAACAGGATGTTCCTTTCTGTATTCTCTGATGTCCTGCGGACTGATGATTCCTTGCTTCGCAGTGTTGCGGTTCATCGTAATGTAATCCAACGCAGGAATCGCGTTTTTGGAGGTCGCTTTGACATGCCAGTGTTGAAGGACTGCAGAGCATCGCGGGGGGGCGGGGG
>JADGKA010000282.1:0-26873 GCA_027604605.1 Borealophlyctis nickersoniae
CTTTCATCATGTGGCGCCATTAGTTAACTGGTGGAATGCCCCAACGCCGTTTGGGTTTCTGAATCATCACAGGATGAGGATTAGGCTGTCGACGCTGGAGAGTGGGAGGTGTCTGCGTGTTTGACTGATGGATGTTTGTGTGGACTCGTGTCGTATTTTGGGGTAGAGGATGATCGATGTTTTTGAGACGGGGATGGGTTATTGAGGGCCGGTGTATTAATACATTCAACAGTAATAAACGTTATCTTCAACTTCCCCTAAGCCCTCGTTGCTGTACAGACGCTACTGAACGACTTCGTCAAGGAGAAGGACGAGAAGGAGTTGACGGACGTAGGGCGAGAAGGACGCGTTTTTTTTGGTGACACAGACCTTCCTTATGGGGTAGGATCGAGCTGAGTTGGAGCTGTGCTGCGCCGGGGTCATGTGACCCGACCTCTCAAATTCGCCAAACTTCGCTCGCAGAATTCCGCCGAATCTCTCTCTCGCTCTAACACACAACAAAGTAATGGGGGGCGGCGACTTTTTGACTCCGAAGGTACGCCAATTAAGTCTCTCAAGTGCCCCTCAATTGATTGGATGCTCAATAGTCACTTTTCCTTAATAGGCCATCGCCAACAGGATAAAGGTGGGGCAATTCGGCGAACTCAATTTTCCCTTCCTGTTCGACAGCCTCTTACTGACCTTCTCCTTCAGGCCAAGGGCTTGCAAAAGCTGAGGTGGTATTGCCAAATGTGTCAGAAACAATGTCGAGACGAGAACGGTTTCAAGGTACTCAACTGTCAGTTCTCGTTGGACACAACGAATCAAAGACATATTAATTTTCAACCTGCTCCATTCCCGCACAGTGTCACTGCACATCCGAGGGCCACATACGAATGATGCAGCTGTTCGCAGAATCGCCCGACAAGTACTTGAACGATTACTCGCAAGAGTTTTTGTCCGATTTCATGAAATTGTTTTCTCGGAGGTAGGTTTTGGAGCACTCTCGCACCACCTCTTGCGGAATGCTCCGTTTATCATCACTTGACCAATCCCGTTTCTTTTTCTCGTAGACATAACAGCAAGCGCGTGCATGCCAATCTCGTCTACCAGGAATACATTTCCGACCGCAACCATCTTCACATGAACGCCACTCGGTGGGACTCCCTTAGTTCATTCGTCCAATACCTCGGTCGGGAGGGCCTTGCGGAAGTGGATGAAACACCGAAAGGATGGTTCATAAAGTACATTGACCGGAGCCCCGCCACGCTAGCACGTCAGGAAGCGGTGGCAAAGAAAGAGCGTATGGAGCGGACGGAAGAAGAGCGTGAGCAGAAACTGCTGCAGGAGCAGATAGAGAAGGCCAAGGAAGTGGAGGCGCAAAAAGCTGAAGAACAGGGAATCACCGTCGGAGCAACGGAGTTGAAGCGGGAGGACGAGGGTGCACCAATAAAGTTGCAACTACAAACGAAGGGTGGATTCAAGATTGGTGGTGCGAAAAAGGTGGATGCGAAAATCAAGAAACCGAATCCCCTAGCGGCGACGTTCAAAAAGCCTGTAGTGCCGAAAGTCGAACAAGGAGCTAAGACTGAAAATGGGGCCAAGACGGATGGTTCCGCCGGATCCGCCCAGGAACCGAAAAAATTGTCTGCTGTGGAACAAATCATTCAGGAGGAAATGGCCAGGAAACGCAAGTTTGTTGATGGAGGAGGCAGTAGCTCAACGGGAGAAGAGAAGCGGGTTCGTCCTCGGTAGACTGGTGCTTGTCAGTTCAATTTGTTTTTTTTTATAAATTATTTGTAAATAAGTACGTTGTTGGGTGGTGTATTGAGTGTTCACGCAAGTGTCTTCGAGGCGCGTCAAGTGGACAACAACAGCTAGCTGTCATTGCAAATTGAGCCCGGGTCGGCGGAGCCATGCCCGGACGGTCTGCGGACTGATCAGGTTGCTTAACATTGCTGTACAAGTGCATGGCCGTATGGCAGTATGGCAGCAATGACTGTTGATTGATCACAGCTTGCTGACTGCTTCAGTTGCTTTTTGCACCTATGGACCCTGCATTCCCAGTGAACATGAGGTTGCCTCTTCTTTCCTGGTGAACTTCTGTCCAGATTGGAAACCTACGAACCTCGACAAACGTGCAAAAGCAGCTTCTGTTGTGCATGCAGCCCAGCTACCTTCTTCATCATTCCAAAGGCGCTTTCCTGCAAGAAAGAAGAGATGTGTCCACACTTTTCCAGAGCATGGCCTCCATGCTAGGCCAAGTCCCTCCCAGGAGCGCACACCACTAAACTCGGCCTCAACCGCGCTGGGAGAAGGTGAGCAACCATTCCCCCTAGTGTGAGCGCACACGTACGGTGGGGTAAGAAGACGGGATGAAGGCAAACCTTCCGCAACACCCACAAGGCCCGTTCGCGGACTTTTTTCCGCACAATGCAGGGGAACTGGGAAGCGTGGGAAAGAACGCTGGTTGGCTGGATATGATGAAAAGGTACAAGGAACGTCCGGAGATCTGGACGCACAAACGCGCGTTGTAAACAAAGGGATACCATTCCGTGTGTGGTCCGCCCTCCTTTCCACCCTCTTCCTCTCATGCGCTTTTTGCGTACCGACAGCTTTTGCACAATGAATCCCAACATAGAAGCCATCATGCATGGGCGTCAACTAGGGTACATCACACCCTTCTGATACTGCTGCCCGCCAACGACGTGGTCTCCCACAGCTTCAACTAGAATGAGGCCCTCAGACCCGTCAAATACACCTTCAGAATCATCTCCACGCTACTCAACGTTTCATTTTACCCTTAACGTCCCTGCATTCACAGGTAAGTCCGCCCGGCGGCATCACATTTGCATGGCCCTACGTGGTAGACTATCATCGGTGACCATCTTCACATGATACTCATACTAGCTGTCAGTTTCTCACTTCAGTTACGGCCATACACGCCAGAATAGACCGGATCCCGTCCGACCTCAAGAGTCAAGCTGTCGATAGCGCAATTAGTACAGTGGTGGGGGACCACACGGGCATACTGCGCTTCTAAAGATGTGGAGCTTGTAATGTCTTTTGCAATCGAGTGTTCCGGGGATGGTATCTCCATCAACATTTCACAGCTGGAATCAGACTTGTTCCGCCAGAATGAAATCATGTGCGGCACTGGAGTTCATTGAAATCGTTCATAGGTTTGGGCACAGAATAATACAAAACATAATGAGAAGTTCACTGTCCCTCATCCCCACCAGCTCTTCCCCTTCCCGCTCACTTCCGCCTCCAGCGCCTCGATTTTCTGCACCAATGCGGCCCGTTCCTCTCCGTCCTTCCGTGCCCTTCTCACCAACTCCTGCATTTCCTGCTCCTTCCCAGCTAGTTCAATGGCCAGCTGCATATTCTTTTCGATAACCTCTTGCAGCTGCTCTTCGTACGTCTGAGGCTTCTCCGCACTCAGCACATGCTCCACCTCGCTTTGCGCCGACTTGAGCTCGGATTCTAAGGCTCGGATTTTGGATTGTTCTGCTCCCATGCGGCTGCCCGCCTCTGCTCGGGCCCGATCGAGGTCAGACTGTAATGTTGCGAGTTGTTGTTGGTACAGTTCTTCTGTCTCTCTGAGACGGTTTTGGAGAACGCGATTCGAGTCTGCTGCGGCTTCCAGTTGTTGTCGCAGGTCGTCTTTGGCTGCCTGAAGCTCTTGTGTTTGCGTTGAGCTACGCTCGTTAACTTCACTGATAGTCAGTTGTGATGTCTCTTGCTGTCGGCGCAACTCGGCCACCAGCTGCGTGAGTTCTTCAACTTCTTTCAGTGCCGCCTGATAAGCAGCCTTGGTTTCCTCCAGCAATCTCTCCAAATCCCCCTTTGCCTCCTTATATTGCTCCACTGATTCTGCTGCCGTTCGGTGATGAACCCCGAGTTTCGCCAATTCTGTTGACAGACTTTCCACATCCCTTGCTAAAGCCTGAGCCCTGTCTTCCGATTGAGCAGTCCGTTCCGCGTCCCGCCGCTCAGCTTCTTCCGCCGCGGCTATGCCAGATTGCAGTCCCCGCACCACCTCCGCCTGTCTAGCGCCCTCCTCCTCGAGATGACGGATCCGCTGCCGATCGGCTTCAATCTGCTGACGCAAGGATTCCACCTCCCTTGCGTGTGCCTCCTCCGCCGCCTGGGCAATGTCACCACCAGACGCACGAACGGCTGCCAGATCCCGCTCCAACTCTGCCCGTTTGGCAAGAACATCGTCCCGCTCGTTCACCACCCGCATCAATTCTCGCTCAACCTGGCCAAGCTGCGTCCGTGTGGCATTCAACTCCTCGCACTCTCCTCGCAGCACGGCCAAACTTTGCCTGGCTGCTTCCAACTCCTGCAAAATGGAGGCCCTTTCTTCCATCACCGACGCCGACTTTCGGTCCACTTCATCCCGCGACTCCTGAAGTTGATCCACCAGCATTCTAGCATCAACTAACTGCTGTTCAAGTGCGGACATTTTTTCGCTGTGCGCAGCCGCAATATTCTCGGCCTCTGCATGGACTGTGCGCAAATTGTCATGTTTCGACAATGCCTCAGTAAGACGCGCTTCGAGTTCACTGTTACGCTTCTGAAGCACATCGAGTTGCGCGGCAACGTTGGACCTGTCTTCCTCGGAGATAGCGACCCGCCTCGCCGCTTCCGCCCTTTCTCCATCCATTTGCGCCCGTATTAGCTCTCCCTCACTCCGCACCGCCGCAAGCTCAGCTTGCAACGCCGCCAGCCGAGTGTCGCGGTCCCCATTCCCACTTACAGCCTCCTGCAAGTGAGCCCGTACTTCGCCAAGCTCTCCCTCCAGCGCATCCTTCTGTTTCTGGTGCCGCGCAACAATCTCATCCATCTCCCTCCTCAGCCCTGCCCTAATATCCTCCATTCGTCTCGCAAATCCATTGGCATCCTCCCGTCGACCCGTCACTTCATCGTCGAGTTTCTTTTGTACCTGCTCTTTACTCATGGCCGCGGTGGCCAATAGCTCCTTCAACTCATCAATTTCCCTCCTTGCCGTTGCAAGCTCGGCTTGCAGTCTCCCGATACTCTCGTCGTGTTCCGCTTGCCGTTTCAAGCTTGCGTCAGCCAGTGATTGGCTCGATTCGACATGCTGGATCCGATCCGCTTTGATCTCCTCACACTCGTTTTTGGCACTGGCCACTTCAGCCTGCAGCTTGGCAATGACGCTTTCGAACTCCATCTGCTGCTTCATAGTGGCGTCCGCAAATGCACGACTGGACTCGGCATGTTTGGTTCGCTCCATCTGCACTTCGCCCTCCAACCAAGTTATGTGCGCTTCGTGGGATTCGATTTGCTGGCGCGCACCAGAAAGTTCAGACTCGATGACGCGGCGTTGGTTAGCTTCCTGGGAAATGCGGCGACGGAGTTCCTCCAGTTCTTCTTCCTTGGATTGACAAGCTGGTTTCATTTGAGACAATGAGGCCTCTGATGCCATCTTTTCGCTGGTCACTGCGGCTAATTGAGCTTGAACCTCCTCCAGAGTAATTTTAAGACTAGCTCGTTTCTGTTCCGCACTTTCCTTGGTTGCGATGAGCGTCTTTTCGACTGATGCCACTTTGGCTTGCAAGGCTGCGATAGTATCCGAGTCGGAGACTGACAGATCCCTGCTGCTGCCGCCATTCCGCTGTTCAAGCTCGGTGTACTTTGTTTGAAGGTCTTCCAACTGTGATGGCCATTAAAATGACGTGAGTAACAAGCGCTTAGAAACTGTTGCCCGCAGGCGACATACCTCACGCTCCAGCGCGTCAGCTTTGACTTTATACTCGCTCGCTTGCTTCATCGCGTTAAGCCCTTGGTCGGGGTAACCAGTTTGCCTCAATTGGTTTTCCATAAGCATACTCCTTTGAACGACCTGCGCAAGTTCTCTTCGCGAAGAATTGTAGAGTTGCTCGAGCAGTTCCCTTCGTTCCTCGGTATTTACAAGGTCTCGCTCAAACTTTCGCGCAGTGCGCTCTAGCTCCTGTTGATGCGCCAAATGAGAAGGTTCGTTTGACTCAAGGATGGAAACTTTCGCCGCCAGTTGATCACGCTCCGCTTCGATTGCGGCCAGTTTATTTTTCGTCGCTTCATTTTCTTCCGCCAGCGCCGCCAATTTGGTTTCGAAGGGCACGGCGTCCTTCGATTGCTTCTGGAGGTCCCCGATCGTGCGCTTGGCGTCTTCAAGCTGCTTTTCGAGAGACTCTTTTTGATGTGTTACATTGATGAGTTGCCCAGCCAGTTCTGCCTGCGCAGGACTCTGCGCTTGCTGCGGCTGCATTCTGCGCAGATGTTCTTCCGCCTCCCCAAGGAGGCTAGTTAGGTTCACAATTTCTGAATCTTTCTGTCTCAGCAGGTCCGTCTGCTGCCGTACCCGCTCAGCAAGTTCCACCTCTCGGGGCGATGAGGCGGCTGGGTGATAAGACGACGGTGCATTTTGAAGAGGTGATGGAGGCATGGGATGGTACTGCATGACGCCGGACGTCGTCGAGGTACCGCTGCTCGTGCGCGATAAAGATGATCCCGGTAACATTCCATTGTATGGGGCGCCTTGAGGCCGATATCCCATTCCCTGTGGGGCCATTGCCTGTGGCATGTGCGGAGGGAGATATGGTCCCGCCGAAGGTGGACATGGCATCCCATATGTTACTGGAGGGGGAGGGAAATGCATGCCGTGTCCTTGCGGTTGCGATGAAGCATCGGATCTTGCTACCGTCTCGAATTTGGATTCATGGCGTGGAGGCACAAAACTATTTCCACTATCGGTCCTCGCCATCATCGTCGATGCCCGTTTTGAAGGCTGGTACAGTTCGAATGTGTTCTTCTGAAAATCGGTCATCCGACGTTCAGGTTCGCGATCAGGCTACGACGTATAAAAGCAAGGTTCATTCCTGAATTGTACTAACAAGTTGCCCAAATTGACCTGTGCCATACCAGAGGGGGCGGTTCCTCTCCCTTCAAGTTGGCGACCTCCGTCTGAAGCTCCCTCTTTTCAATCTGGTGCAATCTCTCGGAGACTTGTCTATGTTGAGAGCTTGCTTTCATCAAGTCCAGATTCAGCCTTTCAATTGCCTGGTTGGACTCATTGAAGGCTTTTTGTGCTTCCTTCCGCAGTTTCTAAGAGGACGGAATGCTTTAAGCCACACAATCATTGAAAAACATAGAGCCCACCCAAAACCAACCTTGTCCTTGTGCAGCTCAACCAACGAGGCGGCTTTGGAACGCAATTGCATTTCAACGCCAAGTTTTCGCTCCAACTCTTTCACCCTCCCCGCCAAATTTGCGTCCTCCTACGTGTTTAAAACCAGGTAAGCGGCCGTGCCCGCCCAGCCAACAAGGACATTGCGTGTTCTCACCCGTCGCAAGTGCTCCAACTCCATTGTTCCTGTTCCCGCCATCATTATGAAACGTACTTATATGCTATATTGGGGGGAATGGCAGTAGTGAGAATCGGTCACAGTATTTCGACTGAGCAAACTGCAGCGCGGGAACGTAGCAATACATACGTTGTGTGCTTCAACACGACGTTCACAGGCGGGAGTGGAGTGTCGCAAAATAGGGAAGGCAGAAAAAGGGCAGGTCTTAGATAAAACCAGAATGAAATGTTGGTTTGTTTTTTGGGAACCTGGGAAGGCGCATTATGGACACCAATGCCGCTATCGCAAAGCCACCGTCTGCTTGGAGCGCAGTCGGTCTTTCGGGCGCGGGGGAAGACACACATACGCCAATGAACCCATCCCTTCATCACTGCGAGCTCGCACAGCGTGTCATTGCCTCAATAACCCCAGACGAACCTCTTACAGACAACTGCTTGAAGACGTATGTCTGCTTGCTTGTGCTTGGTGACTTCTCTCTCGAAAGCGTTGACGGCTCAACCAATTTTCTGGCAGTCTCGCTTTCATTTTTTCACCTCTGGTCGCCGTCGCTGCGGTAGACCTGGTGGAACAGAGCGCCGGTACTGCGTTTGTTTCTCCCATAGCACCGATATTTGTCTGGATTTGTGTTGACATTGGATTTTGCACCCCAATTTCCACCACGGCCAACTTCAAGTTACGATAGTCAACGGTCCTTCTGGACGTGTCTTTTTCCAGGTTTGATGATGGCAATGTTGGTGACACGTATTTGTATGGGAATGGTGTTCTGACGCCCAGCAGGTGAAGGATCCCTCTCGTGCCCAGTACACATGCATACCATCCTCCGCCCACTGCTCTTGCCTATCTGACCGCATCATTTGCAAGCACCTCCTCGCTTCACTCCTTGCTCATCGCTTGGATCGGTGCAAGCGTCAAGAATTGGCGCCAGCGGAATATCTCGCACGAATCACATCGCAATAGTTCAGCAACGTCGCAAACAGTGGGTTTTCCACTAGCCACTCATAAAGACTGGTACAATGGGTCCTCGCTAGACGCATGCATGATGCTCACGTTTCATTTATATATTGACTTGGGACGTCCTAGCATTATACCCTCAATAACGATATCCTCCCCATCCCTTCGGCGTGAAACCTTCGTGTGCGGCCCCTTGGATTGAGCACACATATATCCAAAACACATGGAGTCTGTTGTATGCGCAACGTAAATTTCCCTCATGTCTCCCTCAACTCGAGCTAGTACAAGTCCCGCGTTCTTCTCGTCATAGTTGCTGAGTAAGTATGAGTTCAAAAAGTTGCGTCTCAGAAGCTCCTCCAGTTCATCGAAGACATTCTCCCCCGAAACCTCGTCGGTATCGTCCGACTCGTCGGGGCTTCTGTCGGCTGAGGGAAGAGCGCCAAACAGGGTGGCACACTCTCTGGCCAACGTAGTCTTCATGATCTGCTCCCCAGTTCCTGATACGTTGCAACCAACGCTTCTGTTACCGTTCGACGCATTTGCACTCTGCGCCCAAACGCCAGATCCAAAACAAGCAGCTTCGCCGACGCGACCGGGGTATTTTAGTGATATCCCACCGCTGCTGACTCCAGAAGCAATGTTTCCTGCACCATCATAGACGATCGCGCCAACCGTATCGTAGAGAAGGGACGCTGAAGATAAACTTCGCGACTTCTTTCTCGGATTCGCAGAGAGTTGGAGAACATTTGAATGTGGCCGCTTCAGCCTACGGATGCCCAAATCAATCACCGAAGCCATATTCCGTGACGCGTCTCGTTGGAAATGCAAACGAACCCATTTTCATCACTGTTGGATTCAGCTTCCTCTTCTATCCTTTCCTTTTGCCCGGTTGTCTTCTTCTCCTCCTTGGCAGCCGCCTCTGCATCTCGTAAATACGTCATGTGTTGGTTCCATCGTTTCCTTGCTTCGTCGGTAACCAACGCGTCCGGATCCACTAACTCGGCCCCTCGCTCCGCGCACCAACGTCTTGCACCCTCTCCCGCTAACATCATTGGAGGTATCCTTCCCAGAAGTCCTGGCCCACGCTTGTCCCCTTCCAGTACCTGCACGGCATTATGCGCTGTTAAGCACCTTTTCGTTGCAAAGTGCGACTCTTCTCCAAGATTCAAGTCCGCACCTTTACCGCACCACAAATAGGGTTCTTTATGCCACTCACTGCTCCAACAGCTCCAAAGCCTCGGGAAGTCCCATCCATAATCGACGCGTCACATTCAACTTTGCCGTCAATGTTCAGGTTAGAGCCCAAACCCGCATTGGTAAGGGGCGAATCTTCCAGCACTTTGACAGCTGCTTCGACGGCGTCCACGGCAGAACAGGATGGGTGTCTCAGGAGGCGGATTGCTTCGGCTGCAGCATGGGCGACTACCTTCCGCAGTTGAGGCTCCGTGACTTTTGAGTGGTACCCGGCTCCAGCGTGCACACATACGAAAGGCACGGACGAGGGTGATTGCTTCGTCGGCAGACTGGTCGAGGAATCAGCCGACTTCTCCATTTAAGTATCTAATAACAATACTAATAATAATGACAACAATAATGCGTTGGTGATTATCGCATGTGTAAGTAAGTAGGCCAAGATGGGCTATGGGGCCACGGAGTTGTCTTGGCTGGTTCGTGCCCCAAAAATTCCTGGTTTTGCTGGACTCGGTGGACCTGTACCACCAAAACCACACTCCTTTGCCTGTCCGCTTCGTTGTTCAAATCACCAAAAAAAAGTATCAAAAACCTGAACCGAATTAAGAGCACAGGCAGGCAACGAGTTCCCACAGAACGACAGAACAGCATTGAGCAACTGAAAGTCCTCTCCAACGCGTCATTCTCCAACCAATCGCTGTGCCTCTGTCGTTTTCCGCGCCAGTCTCATATCGCTTCACCAGGACAGGGTTAGAATTGTTTCGCTAAGGGTGGGAAAGTTGGTTCATGTGAGTGGTGACGTATGGCAGGAAACGGCGAGGAGAGGGTCAAGGTGCGGCTCAACGCAAAGTTCAGCGGCAAACTGATTGTGGCCCCATCTTGGCGAAGATGGGTTCCATCGGTTGAGGAATGGGATATGCTTGCACAAGGAAACTCTCATGAATTTCGAGCGGCATTATACAGCCGGGTTGGGAGAAGAGTCTGGAATGGGCAAGAAGTGGAGTGAGGCTGTCCCAGCCAGCAACTGATGTTGAGTCGTCTTATTCTTTCCTACGCATAGTCAAAATGCAAACAATCAAGTGCGTTGTAGTTGGAGACGGTGCGGTGGGAAAAACCTGCCTCCTTATTTCATACACGACAAATAAATTTCCTTCGGAGTATGTGCCCACTGTTTTTGACAATTATGCCGTCACCGTTATGATTGGTATGTAACCGGATAGGTGGAACCTACCCTTGGATTGCCATTACTTTCCAATGACCATGATCTGGGCTGCCACTTTTTAAGCTAATGTTTGTTTGTGTTCAAATCAATAGGTAGCGAGCCATACACTCTGGGTCTCTTCGATACCGCAGGTCAAGAAGATTATGACCGTCTTCGTCCCCTGTCCTATCCGCAAACCGACGTTTTCCTCGTGTGCTTTTCGGTTGTGAACCCCTCTTCATTCGAAAATGTTCGCGAAAAGTGGTTCCCAGAAGTCCGGCATCATTGTCCCGGCGTAGCTTGCCTGCTCGTGGGTACTCAAGTCGATTTGCGCGATGACCCCCTCACCGTCGAAAAATTGGCACGCAACAGGCAGAGGCCTGTAGGTCCAGAGCAGGGGGAGCGATTGGCAAAGGAGCTTGGGGCGGTTAAATATCTGGAGTGCTCGGCGCTCACGCAAAGGGGTCTGAAGAATGTGTTTGACGAGGCAATCATTGCTGCGCTCGACCCTCCAGCGCCCAAGAAGAAACAAAAGTGTCGGATTTTGTAGGGTGGGGTAGGAGTTGGGGTTGTTTGGTTGGTTGGGGAGATGATTTTGAATCTGTTTGGGCTTCATGTAGGTGGGTATATTTTCAATCCTTTAGAACAACTCGGTTTGGTCAGAAGAGAGCTATGGAATGTTTGTTTGTCTTTGAATACCAAAATTTGAATTATTTTGAACGAGTTCGGACCCGTCCACAAAGGCTGGTCTTCGGTGGCCACGAGATTTCTGGATCTGCAGCCCTCTTCGATAAACTTCCGCACTGTCTCTCTGGAAAGGACCGCTTTGCTTTGGTTGCCCGTCGAAAACTTCAGCGTTCACAGAAGGCTCGAGATAGAGTTACCCCTGTGGTACCACTGTCCGTTGCGTCCGGAATTGTCAACTCCTGTCGTTCTGTTGACTTTGTTGGCGCACCAACAAAACGGCCAGACCCGAGCCCTCCGCGTATTTCGAAGTCCTCAGAAAATCCTTGGCACCGATGGAGCTGATAGGGAACGAGCCCATATCTGAGGTGGTTGCCTTCTTTGTCAATTCTTGTGTCCCTGGCCCGCTCCTTCAAAACATCCACATAGCACAGGTGACCGCACCTGCGAAATATAACGGAAGCACGCGCGAAGAACTGTTTGCCGAATTCTGTTCCAGCCAGCGAAGGAAACGGTAGAGCCACCCCCTTCGTGGCAGACTGTTTGACCGTCCGCTGGTTGCCAGCTTCCTGGCTTCACGCCTTGAAACTTTTTATAGTCTGGACGGGAGAAGATGGCCATTTTCGATGGACGCCGCCCAAACTGGCTAGTAACGATTTGACATCACCGGCAAGGATATTACCGTACCAGTGCTGTGATCTGGCGTTGACAGTATAACCGACCTTTGGATCGAGGAGCCATCTTCCCGAGAAACAACATGAAATATGATCTGACTGTTCTGATGAGATAGCCACGACCACTTCTGGGCTAACGGGAACATTTTTTCGGCAAACCAAGTGCCGGGAAAGCGCGGATTGCTGTAGCATGAAAGTGGAAGTTCAGTTAGTGTAGGTGTGTTGACGGTAAATATTCTGCAAATCTCTTACCTGTACTTAGTTCCCTCGCTTGGTGTGGTTGGCAGGCGTTACATAGCTGTTGGCTTTGGCAATGGCGCAACGTTGAGGAACACCGCCACTGGGATGCGGAAGCAATGTGATGCAGGTGATGCGCATGCTTTGGAGCTCTTAGCAAATATACACGCGAGCACAGTGGGATTGGTACGCAGAAGGCGGAGCTCCCGCGCAAATGCCTGCCAAACACGCGACCAGAGCGGGCTCTTACCGAGTTCCGCCGCTCGAAAGGGATGGAGTAATGGAAGATGGTCCTGCCTGCACGTTGTTAAATGTTGTTCCCGGCTAGTTAATCATCGGTGCTGAAGAACGTGGGTCGGTACCTATGTGACGCGTGACGAGATAGAGGAACGTATTCGTCTTGTTGTGGCCAACTCCTGCTGGCCTCGGCACAGGCGGCACCACTTTTGACCATGCCAGTTGGCGTATGATATTCGCCCACGAGACTCCTCTTTCAAATTCCTGAAGTTGGGATGGGTCGGAAGCAAACTGTCTACAGGAACTGTCGTGCCAGTGTATCTCTTGAACAAGGTCCAAAAAAATCGGATAAGCAATTCGAACCCCATGTCACCCTCCGATTAAGGGGATGACATGGCACTAAATAGATGACACACCCGATCGCATTCCATTGTTTGGCTGTAAGATCCTCAAGGGAGCCACAGCCTTTTTAAAATATTTGTTTTGTCGTTGCCTTTTGTTCCTTCTCTGCCTGCAAATTACAGAAGTTGGTGGCGAGGGATTTCCTTCGACTTGGACGGACTTGGATACCCACCACCCCGTGTCGAGCACCTTTCCCCTTCCTCGGCATCCATTCACTTGACTTGGGGCCTCCACACGCTCTCTCCGAAAGATTTGCGAACGATCTTGTGCCACTTTGGTCGAACACTTGGGGCTTCCGCAGAACCAAAACCACATAGGTACCATCTACGGGCACGTCCTCACTCATCCACAATCACACATTTACTAGAATAGCAACCAGCATTTTGCGTAAAGATGGCAACCGTCAGCTCCCCTGAGTAAGTTTTACCGATAAGAAAAGAAAGCGAATGGACCCATGCGTAGTTACGCAGAGCAGACCTTGGAAATTCGAAGGCTGCCAAAGACACGCCTTGGGTATCCCAAAATTGACCTTCTCATTCATGAAAACTGCAGAACCGACCACCCGCCCCAACCTCCGACCCCAACTCCGGATATCTTCCTCCGCGTTCTCCTTCCTAACGATGCCACAACCGTGGTAGCCGTCCACAAAGACATGTCCATATGGGAGATTCTGTGTCTCATCGGAAATAAAAAAGAGCTGGTGCCTGCTGATTTTCGATTAAGGCTGGTGCTTGCGGATGGGAAGGAGGAGAATGGGGATGAGGAACGGAGCTTGGTATCGTATGGAATTGTGGACAGGGTGGTGCTGGAGAAGAAGGCTGGAGGTGAGTTGTGGATTCTTTCAAAAACAAACTCTCTGAGGGGAGTGGGAGGCAGCAGCGTGTGTCCGTGGATCGTTGATTTTGCGGGAAAGATGGCCTCGTCAAACTTTGCACTGCATTATCATCTTGATGCTTTTCCTCTCTTTCCGGCCCTATCTTCGCCATCGCAGAAGGTTCACATATTAAAATGAGATCAGGGCGTCGGACGTCGGCCGTGATGCACGCCCCGAAGGCCCACCCGCAAACGGTCCGTATGCTCTCCACCGAATTTCCGAAAACTCTGACGGATGCTGCTGATCTAGCTGCGCGACTGGCAGCTGGTCAATCAGGGACAAAGCCAGCCGACGCGGGAACCGTCCGAAATAAGCCAACGAAAACAATGAAATCGCTATCCATGTTATTGTTCAATAAAAAGTCGGGGACGGACATTGGGAGCGAGTTGAGCGAGTCTTCGCAATCTCTGGCATCTTCACAAGGAGATATAAAGGACGCCGCTGCTGGGATTCCCCTGAATAGCATCGACGAGGAGCGACGGCGATCGGAAATGCTCTTGGCGTCTTCCCAAATGGAGCTGAATGGAGGAGGATCTATAAGTTCCATGCAGAGCACAGGCGAGCGCGACCAGGAGATTGACAAAGATCGTGAAGATTCCGACATTGATACGCTGGCATCGTATGATGGGGCTAAAGAGGACGAGAGGGGTCATTTTCTGTCACCTGATGTCAGTTCAAGTTCAGAATTACCACCACTGCCCAATTTAATAATCGATATGCCTAAGGGAGATCAGCGAAGACCGAGTAACGATTCACGCTCTGGTCCCAGAAGCGCAGCCGACACCAACTCCATCATTAGCTTCAACCAAGGATCAGAAGTTGGCAGCATGATCTCTATAACAAATCAAAACCAAGTGTCATCAGACGCCTCGCTAAATACCATTCCCGCGCGGATAGGGAAAGACCATTTGTTGGACACGTTCGCTTCTAGCGTGTCACTGCCAGCTCTTAACGATCCGACGGGTTCTAACGCTTCGCTCCAGCGCGAGGCTGGTAGCAGTAGTCCTGCCCAGAGTGTAGCTGGAGGAGGAGGCGAAGACGACGGATTATTTACTCCTTCGGGATCGGGCTTGAGTAGGTCGAACTCGACGGCCAGTCGTACTGACGGATTCAAAGGAATGTCGCTGGATCGCAAAAAGATGTATGTCCCGTTCCTGGGAACCCCTTGTCTCGACGCTGAAACCGTTTCTAACCAATTCACGGTTTTAATCCAGCCGGAAGCGAACTATTTCTAGTCCGTCAACCGGCAGTTCTGAGGAATCTCCCAAATCAAGCGCTGCGACGCTGCGCCGCGGCACATTCCGCCAGGCTAATCGCCAGCGGTCTACGAACGATGTACTTTTGACTTTGGACCCCCAAGCCATCATTTCCCCAGAGCTAGACACCCCGCCAGCGGTACCCGGCACTCCAATCTCCGACGGCGCAACAACTCCAACTTCTGCCGACGACAAGCGCACAGTCATGCGTGTTTATCTCCCTAGCCTCCAAACCACCATGATCAAAGTTCCTCCCGAATTGAACATGGAATCTATCCTCATGCATATTTGTCAAAAGCGAGGGATTGATTTCGAAAAGCATACGCTGGAATTTCCGGGGCGACCTACGGCTGTGGAAATGGACCGATCTCTGCAGTATTATTTGCAGGAGTTTAATGTTACCGAGGTCTACGTTGTTCATAAGGAGAAATCGTACAGCACAATGGTTATCAGCGAGGGGGATAGGGATGTTTGTATCTTGCAGAAGGTCGGGGGGAAGTAAGTTCTGGTGACTTTCTCATGAGCAATGGGACGCTGAACTGAGGTTGCTGATTTCCCATCCTGGATGACTTGCAGATTCCAGGTCATGGCGGCAACAGCAGACAAGCTGATTGAGAGATTGACCGATCAGGAAGAAGAAGGTAGTATTTGACTACCTCCAGGCGGTAGTAGGAAGCAAAAACTCAACCACCTTTCACTCCCTAGCTGACAGCAGCTTCGTGGACACTTTACTTCTGTCTTACCGCTCTTTTATGACTCCCCTCGCGTTTTTTGACCAGCTTGTAGCACGCTTCAATTGCGAACTGCCACCAAACCCTTCCCCGGAGGATGTGGAGTATTTCGAGCGCATGAAGGTACCCACGCAACGACGGTACGTACCATTCTGACAGAAGTCCACATTTCCATGCATTTCCCTTTCTAGACTTAGAATATCAACAACTTAGGGTACTGGCGATTTTCAAGTGGTGGGTCCAGTATCATTACCATGACTTTGGGGTAGACAGCAATTTGAAGGCGGATTTCGAGGATTTTGCGGACCAAATTGAAGATTACCGGGATGCCGATTTTAAGAATGACGCGAAAGAGCTGCGCGCAATCATTGCAAAACAGGTACGCGGATATTGCCACATCAGATGAGTTACATTGGGACTTCCCTAGTAAGGCACTCATGCCCGAATGACACAGAGTCGGGTCTACGAAGAAATGTTCAACCATTACAAAGCTGTTGAACGTCGGGGTAAAACAATGGAGAGCATGTTCCAGGGCCTCAGCGCCGAGGACGTTGGGCAACAACTGGCCATCCATAATTTCAAACTTTTCCGTAATATCCACCCTATTGAGCTTCTGAACAAGATTTGGCAAAAGGATGACGAAGGGTCGCCGTCTCTGAATCATTTTATTCAACGGTTCGATCTGGAGTCGTACTGGGTGGCGACGGAAATTTGCAGTGTGAAGGATTTGAAGAAGAGAATATTGGTGTTGAAAAAATTCATTCAAACGGCAAAGGTGAACTGAACGTTGCCCGGGTGTGGAATTTGTTCCATTCTGTAAATATCAGTTTTCTGATGCCCTTTATTCTGCTGCACCAGATTTGCTTAGAAGTAAACAATTTCTTCACGTTGTTTGCACTAATCGCCGGGCTGAATTTATCACCCGTACAACGACTGAAGAAAACGTGGGAGGTACGCTTGGCTTGCAGGTTGGATGGCCGGCCTTTCAGTGGATTTATGCTTTCCATTCCAGGGGTTGGGAGAGAAGAGTAAAAAGACGTGGACAGAGATTGAGAAAATCGGTGACCCGTCGAAAAACATGAAGAACTACCGGGACTGTTTAGCGGCATGTTCACCACCCATTGTCCCTTTCTTGCGTAAGTATCCGCAGCGTTTCTTTTCGCGAAACGACAGACCTGTTTAAACTTCCCTCCTGGCATAGCAATTTATCTTAAGGATTTGACTTTCATGAACGACGGCAACCAATCCACCGTTCGCGGCATGATTAACTTTGACAAACTTAGGATGATGGGCAATCGCGTCAAGGACATTTCCTCCCTCGCAAACATAGAGTACAAATTTGAGCCGAATCCTCCGATTCAAAATTACCTGTCCAAACCACCCGTAGAAAGGAGTTTGGCTGCGCTAAAGGAGATGTCCTTGCTCTGCGAGAAGAAAGCAGAGGGATGATGTTGGAGTGGGGTTGAAGCTGTATGTTTTTCTTGTTTTTAAAGGGGATTAGGATGTTGTTTGATTTTGGAATATATGTTTTGCGTTAATGAGTATCGACAAAAGATGTTGGGAGATGAAGCGTGTAGGCATGTTTGCAATCCAAATGGGAATATCTCTCCCTGTTAACGCTTCCAAACTAACAGGAAAAACTCGAGTCTCTTTGAAGCAGGTCAGATGTCTTTGTAAACAAGTTGGTACTGGGGTATTCTGCTTCTGTCGATGGGGCAATTTACTATCAGCTTTCCACGCATCGCCCCACGATAAATAACTTCAACTAGGTCGATGAAGTCCTGCTTGTTGGCGAACGCCCCAATCCATTTTGTGTGATCGGGTGTTCTATTCCCAAGGTACGAAGTCAGAGCAAGCAGCAAACACGATCCCGGTGTAAGTCTTGATTTTGTAAAGTCGGCATTCTTACCCATAATCGACTTTCATGTGGTGCGCATTAAAGAAAAAAATTGTCGCGGGTATCAATGAAATGTCGAAGTATCGACCATATTCCGGCACAGAATCTACTTCCACCGTCCAAACAGCGGCCATTTTCCGAAGCTCTTCAAACGACTTGGCTAGCTAAACGCAGCAGCATAATCATTCGCTTGGGGCAGCAGACTACCTTAACTTCGCACTCCAACTCCCGCACTTACCACGTGGTCCTGCTGCAAGCACCCGGGGTCGTTGGCACGGCCAAAGCGAAGAACAACCACCCGGTCTTCAGTCTCCCGAATAACTCGATCGATTTCACTTTTTGAGGACAGAGTTGGGAGGATATAACTCATTTCGGTGTAAGTTGACCGACTCCAAAACAAGAAACACTCGGAGACGGCGAGACCGTGTGACAAGACCACCAGACTGAATGACCGCACTCTTTCGTCCACCACTATTTCAACCTTCACTCTCTACCCTCGCCTCTGCCACCTCTCCAACCGAATTGAAATAACGGCCCTACCCCAGAACCAGCCTTGCAACCGAATTGTTGAGGAAAAATGCGCTCACCGACAGAGCGTACGGAAGCCACCCCGGTAACTTTGGGTATCCAACGTATTCGGCGCAAATATCGTACCTAGGGTAACGACCGTCTTTTGCAGCTTTTAGTGGACATTCGACGCAATAGTGCGTCCGAGGAGCAGGAAACGGGCGGAGATTGCCGATTCGCCGAACCACTGAAAGCCGTGAACGATGCCATAGAACGAATAGGGATGGGAACATATCAATGGGTGCGTAAGACGGTCAAGTTTTTGACCTCCTCCTCTTGTCCAATCGCTCACCCCACTGCAGCGATTGTTTTTCCTTTGCGGACTTGGGTGGACAGCTGGTACTTTTCGAGATTAGAGAATACCGGATCAACGTTTATTAAACAATTTCAACGTAGATAATATGTGGCTCCAAGGGCTTGCGGTGATCCTGCCGAGTATCCAAAGAGAATTTGCCTTGTCCGATTCAGAACTGGGAATGAGCGTAACGTACATTTGCGAACTCGTTTCGTTGTTGTTTGCATATTTTCCTCATTAGAATCATGCTCTCGTACAGAGCAACAGTTTTTGGGATGATTCTCGGCGCGCTTGTTTGGGGTACTCCATTTTCTTCTAGAGCTTGGCACGGCTCCATCTTTGAACTAAAACAAAACGCGTTGTAGGCCCTCTATCAGATCTCTTTGGACGGCGGCCATCATTTACCCTGACGCTGTTGGTTGCATTCGGTTTTGGAACTGCCGCTGCCTACTCTCCTTCATTTGCGGTTCTATGTACGCTTTTTATGTTGATGGGAACAGGAGTAGGCGGGGTGAGTTAGCGTGTCGCACTGATGTTTTCAAAGACTTGGTTTGGGGCTAACGATTTCCTGCGCTTGTCTTCAGAATTTGCCTGTCGATGGAGCACTTTTTTTGGAATTTTGCCCGCGAGGCCGCGAAAGCCTTTTGACTTTGTTGTCAATCTTCTGGCCAGCGGGCCAGATTATCACTAGCGCGCTTGGGATGATCCTCATACCACGTTTTTCGTGTCCCGGACAGATCGGTGACGCCTGTGATACTGACTTGAACAGGGGTTGGCGGTACACTGTCTTCGGATTGGGAATGGTCACGTTGACAATGGTCGTCATCCGCTCAATCATTTTTGGGGCCCTGGAAAGCCCAAAGTACCTTCTCATGCAGGGAAGGAGGGTGGACGCTGTAAGGGTTTTGAATGAGCTGTCGGTTATTGACGGGTCAAATGTTGTTGTGGTCGAGGAGGACTTGCCGCTCCCCTTAGTCTCGGCCACTTCAACGAAAACCGAGCACCTTGGTTGGCTGAGGGGCTTAAAAGTCAATGTTGCGACTTTGCTCTCCCCGTCTCTGCGAACGTAAGATTTTAGTTCTTACGTGTGGTGATCCATACATCTAATGCGCAGGCCCCTTGGTCGGTTCTTTGTTTACAGGACAACATTGCTCATTTTCGCCATATGGATGCTCATCGCCGTTGGCTACACCTCTTTCAACTCATTTTTGCCAAAGTATCTTTCGAGTCAACCAGACTCATCGATTCCACCTGACCCATCGTCCACGTATATCTCGTACTTCATCATCAGTTTGGCAGCGCTCCCTGGTTCCGCGCTCGGCGCCTTTGGCGTCGACAGTGTCCTGGGGAGGCGAGGGACAATGTCCTTGTCAACACTGTTGACAGCCGTATTCCTCCTTGTATTTGCATTGGCACCCACCACGACCCTCCGAGTCCTCGCAAGCTGCGGCGCTGCTTTTACGCAAAATATCATGTATGGCGTTTTATACGCATACACCCCTGAGGTCTTTCCCGCTGCTGCGAGAACGACTGGGACAGGCGCCGCCAGTGCGTTGGGAAGATGTGCGGGATCGTTAACACCGGTACTTGCTGGGTGGCTGCTGGAGACGTTTGGTGGGATCACGCCGCTGTATGTCGCTTCCGGGACCATTGCGGCGGCAGCGGTGTGCATGGTTCTCTTACCTATCGAAACGAGTGGTCGGGAGACGTTGTAGACTCCCCTATTGGGTGGTGTGATTCTAAGTGACTTTAAATAGACTCTTTCTTCACACAATGCATTCCATTGCCATCGCTATCCTTAAATTTATTTCACTCTGGTATCCGCGAATTGTGCGTTTCGTTTGTCGGGAATTTCCTTCTGCCTGCCTGTCCCAACCATCCACCCATTGTCAAAAAGTTGAGGTGGGTATCCACAGTCTCTAGCTGGGACCGGGACGGCATCAGCAAAGTGCAAAGCCGAACACCCTGGTTTTCACAAAATGGTATCACGCACAACTAGGAATGCTTGCTTGTCCACTCTGCTTGCTTGTTTGTGTGCGCGGGTGGTCGGTCGGTCGTGTCTTATTCATGGTAGGGATTTCGGACGCTCTGATACAAAATGCTGATATATTTGCGTATCATAGCCTATAGAGAGCACAAAGCTCCCGTGTCGCCACCCGCCAACCATCTCCGGTGATGGGTATCCGCACGTGGGCGCCCGGGAGAGGAATTGGTTATAGCTATATATGAAGTGACAGGACGCTAAAAAAAATGGGCCTCGCTGGGGGACTATAAAATGGGGAGGTTTGGACTCCTTGGGAGTTTCGGAGCTCCTCGGTCGTCCATAACTTCTTGTGTGGCCTCTCCGACGTTTTCACTCTCCTTGGAGCTCCTCTGTTGCCAACATTTTCTCGTAAGTGAAACCCATTCTCCTGTCCGTCCACTTTCATCAACCGAACCCGTTTGGATACCTATTTTAACCCCTCTCGGACAATCAACATACAGGTGTTGTGGCCTCTTCGGCGTTTTCACTCTCCTTGGAGCTTCTGAATTGCGCATTTTTTTTGTAGGTAAAACCTGTTATCCTGCCCGTCTTCGTCCACCGAACCATTCGGATACACACTCTAAGCATTGTTCAACATATAGCCTAGGCGAATAGCCCCATCGAACACCCTGATTGGGTAGAATCAAGTCATCTAGTATCCGCAATGAGATGTTCACACGGCCTGGAATATGGATGGTGTCGTCGAGAGGAATGCCTACAGGAGCACCGCGAATTGAAAGGCAAAGGCCGCATGGAACAGACTCCGTCCAACCATCAGTCCAACTCGCCGGCGACCCAGACGCAAGCTACTGCCACCGCGACATCTACACCCGCAGCACAATTGTTAGAAGATGAAGCATTCGCACGATCTCTTGCAGCACTGCGAGATACAGCTGGTATGGTTTTGGCTTTGCATTGTCGCTCTCGTGATCCACCAATGTTTGGCACTGGTCCCTTATTTTGTCTGTTTGATAGACATTGGGGTCGGCAGGAAACGTAGGGCAACTGGTCCTCTAACCCGCGACGACAACGTACCACCCTCAAGTCAGAAGACCGCGAAACGCTCCAAGTCCACAAGTCCGAAGAAGCGGCGTGTTGTCAGGTCGCCAACTCCCGTGCTGCGCACCAAGTCCACAAGGCCGAAGGAACTGCGCGTGCTGCACACCAAGTCCACGAGGCTCAAGACGCTGCGTGTTGTCAGGTCGCCAACTCCTGTTCTCGCAAAACCGCTGGCACCCTTTCAATCCAACACACCCCCAAAACCAGCTCTCACGTCGGCAGAAGCAAGTGCACGTCAGCAACTTGTGTCATCTGCCGACGATGCGTTCGCTAGCCCCCCTCCACCCACCGCCAGGCGGTCTCTCGGCAAGGCTGAAGTTGTACCCCTTCCTCGTAGCAGCAAGAAACCACGCATGGCCCAGTCTGGATCCAAATCTGCATCCAAACCTGCATCCAAACCTGCATCCAAATCTGCATCCAAATCGGCGGGCAAACCTGCATCCAAATCTGCATCCAAATCGGCGGGCAAAGCTGTGGGGAAAGCTGTGGGCAAAGCTGTGGGTAAATCTGCATCCGAGCATGGCATCGTCAAACACACCGGCTCGGTCAGTATTACATCTCCGATAGGAGATCCATCCACCCAACCACCGTCGGCGGACAATGCAATTCCATCCACTCATTTACCAGCGGGTGATAATGCCGCTTCAACACTGCGGTCCTCATCTCCGATGCGAAGTGGGGACGAGATTATCGGTCTGCAAAGTAAGTCTTGCTGCATTATGTTATTATTGCTCTAAGGAAACAATCCTCACCCCATGCACTTCAGAAAAACACCAGAAACGCGCCTGTCGCTGCAACGTACTCGATGGAGCAGAAGATAGACCAACTCACTTCCGGTCAACGGCGAAAGAATGTCTGCTGAAAGGCAAATCAAAAGAGGAACGAACGAAGCTGCGACGCTTAATTAATGCAAAAGTCAAAGGAAGAGTGCCTCGCCGGCAACAGCCGCGACCAAGGGGTGCGAGAGCTACTGCCAAGGACTCATCTACTGTGGAACAACGTCCTGTCTTGACCAACAAACCCATCGAGCCCACACGACCCTCTAAAGTGGCGGCGAGTGACGTGCAAAAGGGTGCGAAAAAGACTGAAAAATTTAGCATCAAAGTTGGCTTTGTTAAGACCGTAAAGAGTCCGGAACTGGGCGCGGTAATAAGAGACGCTGTGGAGAGGTAAGCTTTATTGTCTTGGGTTTGTCATGTTCTTACTCTATTCTGACCACTCTGAACTATCTGTTTCAAGGTACAATGCTATAACTTATGAAGGGCTCAAACTTTTGAGTTTGTATGCAATCCAACGAGGGAAAGAGTACCCCCCATTCGACCGCCGTGACGGACAGAAGCTGATTCGACAGTGTTTTCTCGCTGTCTCTGTAAAGGACGGGGACCAGGAGCCATCGACGCCCGGGGACAGGAGACTGCAGAGTGCTTGGGAGTTTTACAAAACGGCACGGCCCCCCGAACTACCTTGGACGTCACCAGTCGGTGTGGACCAACCCCTCTCGTACGCTGCTGACACCGCAATGGCAGATATACGCCGGCATGTAGTCATACACCTTACGAAGCGCATCGCCAAATACGTATGCGTCTCTGTCGCAAAGTCCCTACACAACGCACCTACATTTGATGGAACGCTTGAGATGAAGGACCTGAAAAAAATCGCTGCGCGTTTAACGGACACCCTAGTGTACAACGAGAAACGTGCTTGGGCACTCGCAAAGGCAAAGGGGGAGGAACCCCCACCAGTACCCGAATGGGTCCAACCTGACACTGTATACGGAATGCTCCGGCTACCACCAACGCCGGACGGAAAGGCAACGAAGGGAGAGAAAGAGCTACTTGGCATGTTGGCCCGACATCCGGCCCTTCCACAGGCAATCGGCACGGTCTTCAACTCAATTACCAGATGGATTCCCCATGAAGGGCTGCCTATCTGCACATCCAAAATGGCAGACGGACGAAACGACACCGGCGCTCGAAACGTCTGGATGAAATACTATTATGGTGTTCATTACCGAATGATTAGGAACATCGAGGAGTGGAATGAAACCGAGCCGGAAGTGCGGCAACCCGACGAAGGAGCCTTCAAACCCCTTCCTCGAGCTTACTACAGCTGGGCGAAGCGAGAAGTGGATCAGATATGCATTCAACATAAAGAAGAATGTCACATCTCTAGGCGAGGTAAACGGCGGGCAACTTTGGCTCTGCTTGGGGCTGTGAATACGGGAAAGGAGATGAAAGATGAGATTATCCGTGGTAGGTTTGGTGGGGCCGCACTCACATGCAGCGCATTATCATTGAGGAACTGAAATCTGTACCCGCAAAACAACAGGGAACAGCAGAGGGGTAAAGAAACGCTCGAACAGGAGAGGTCGCATACCTGTGGCCATACTGCCCCACTTGAAAGAAGCGGCACGCTCGGCAATCCTCCAGCTGCAAAATAAGAGATTCATGCCCACAGCTCGACAGGGTCCAACGGGTCGAAACCCCTCAAGCCTGTGGTCTCTGTTACCTCATCCCTCTCTGGCCCCACGTTACATGTCCATCGACACCAACGCACTGGTGGATCTGTATACATTGGTGGACCGTTCTCGTGGGAGGACGTGGAAAGACAAGCCTTTGAGTGAGCGGCGTGGAATATGGCACGAAACCTTTCATTTGCATAGGGTGAAGGGAGTTCAGTATCCTGATCTGGAGCAATTGTGAGTAGCAAGGTTTTGCTCAATGACGCATTCCTAGCCTGGCACTCATCTATGGTCTCATTGGCAGATTTTCACAGCGTCGAACTTCAAGGGAGTTTTCGTATTTTATGCGAACGGACGGCGTTGGATGCACGTTTCTTTGTAATCGCATACGGACGAAAAAGCAAGACGCTCCACGTCCCGCGACCGTCCGAATCGAAAAAGATACGATATTCCGCGCAATTGATCCGGGAGAGACCGACGTCATCTCCGGCTACACACCCATACTGGACTTCTCGAACGACAGGGGCAATGGTGCCGGTTCCTCGACTTTGCCCATATTCCACCCCGATTTTGACATCGAATCGATTCAAAATCATTATTGCGATAAGAAGCAACAACGTTGCGCAAAGCGCAAAGCTGGTGCAGAGCGGACATTCAATCTGTCGGGGAGGGAATGGCGACATTTGGCTGGCATTTCTCAAACGGATAGCCAACGGGACATTCGGGCAAGAAAGCTGAGGGAAGAGGGAGTGGACATGCCCGCTATCACCTCCTCTATCACAACCTTCAAAACCGTCAAAGTCGAAGTTTATGTGGAGCATTTGAGAAGCACCCTCTCCCACATGGGAACCTTGCGACGGTTTCATTCGGCAGAGAGTGTCTGGAAATTTTATAAGTTCCGACAACGTCAAAAGGCCCTTTTGGAAATGCTCAACCGGGTGAAGGGGGCTGGCAACGAACAACTGGCGAAATCAAAGATTGTGGTGGCATTCGGAAATGGACTATTTGGCAACACCGGTCGGAAGGGTTCCCGCGGTGCTCCCATCGACACCTTCAAAAAGTTTCTTGCCCGTCATGTCACTCTTGTTCTCGTAGATGAATACCGCACCTCAAAGGTGTGTTCGAAATGCAACATTGAATGTTGCTCTAAGTTAGACATAAGAGACGAAGAGGAGACAGAGGAGTTGGCTGCAGGCGTAGCCGCCACGATCGATGCTGAGGGGGAAGGGGACGAGGTCACGGAATTGTTTATGGAAGAAGGGGATGAAGAGGAGGAGGAGGAGGAGGAGGCCGAGGGACCTGTGTCGGAGAGCCAGTCTGATCCATCAACAATACCAAAACCGACAACACCGAAGTGTAACACATGGTAGGCGTCGTTGAGTGTTTGGGGATACCAGAGACTGTTTCTGAGGCTGCTTGCATTTTTTTTTCCACAGGGACGTGGAGCCCGTGTACATCTTTGACACGATCGGCAAAGAGCGGACGAAGGGTGCCCCCATCCACGCAGTCAGACATTGCAGAAAATGCAGGACGACGTGGAATCGTGACACCAACGCCGCTCGAAACATAGCCTATGTGTTTTGGTACGAGCGTTGCCGCGGACCCGGTCGACGGCCGTATCCTTTTCGTCGTCATAAGGGAAGCGGGTCGGCAACGGTCGATGATTCAAACTTGTTGGGGCGGCAATTGGAACCGCACCCACTGTAACATGTAACGCATACACCCGTTAAAAGATACTTCTTATTGTTACAAAAGGAAAGAACTTATTTCATCTAAAATTTATACTCCAAAATAATACTGGTCGGGAAGGGGCATTGCACAACGGCCGATGTAGGGAACACAAATCACTGCTCAACAATTAAGAGGGAATTCCAGCAACTCTCTAAAAGTGGTGAGAAACATCAACCCAAATATGGTGTGGAAGCCGGACCATGCCTCTGCTATTTGAGAGCATTCGGTTATATACACCTGGCAGATGATCAAAAGGAACATGAGCGCGCAGATACGGGAATGTCATGGTCATCTTGGAGACTAACCGGTGCAACAGCGGTCCCAACCAGCAAAGTCAATATTGCCAACACATCGAAAAGGACCATGATAATCAGCGTCCGTTTCAACTTCACAACCACCTGCTCCCTGGATGCCTTGGAAGTAACAGCAACAGCCGGACTTTCTTCCTTGGCCTGCGAGCTACCATTTGTGGTTGTGTCACCGGAATTGACACTAACAACCGTTGACTTTTCGCCTGTTTCCGGTTTCGTGGTAGCAGACGAATGTAGCGCTCTTTCCAGCTCTGCGGAAACCCTTGTGAACGTGCGAACCATGAGGACGGATATCCAGATATCAGCTACGGCAAGCGCGATCCAGAACACAGACTAGGAAAAACACGTCATTAGCGGTATCCACACCGATGTGAGCCTTTTGTATACGCCGTGCTTACCGACATGAGGACGAAATAGATGCGACCGGGTCCATCCACCAATGTTCCCGCATAATCCCCTGTCAGCCCAGCCAGGTAGAGGATGGTGAAGATCACCTGTAACGATGGCGTGATGTATTGGTTGTACTTTAAGACGTCTTGGAAAATCTTGAACCGGCCCAACACGACAGAAAAGTACACAAGAGCTTTTGATTACGGGAAAAACGGAGGCTGGTCAATTAATACGAGGGCTATCGGAGATGAGTTTCCGGGAAGATACTGTCTGGTTCCCCTCACCAGAAGTGTATAATAGAAAATCTCCCGTGTAGTAACTGCCTCTTGTATACTTCCCCCCCATTCCC
>JADGKA010000283.1:0-26797 GCA_027604605.1 Borealophlyctis nickersoniae
GGGTTGAGCTGCGTTATTGTCGGGTGGAGGGTGTATGCTCGGGTCGGTGTCGGGGCAGTTATCACGGGTTCTGCGGGAGCAGGAGAAGCAGAAGATCGAGGAGGAGGCTGCGGCGGCGGTGGTGGTGAAGGAGGAGTTTTCTGCCTTAGGTCCCAGGTGAAAGTGATTCCTTTCATTGATTTGAGGACTGCGCCGGTGGGAGGGGGTTGCGATTTTCGCTTCGCTGGCATCTTGTCGTGGTCGTTGTTGGAAGCAGGACGATGCTGGACTTGGATGGTTTGTTTTGGGTTGGGAAGGATGCGTTGGGTTGGGTTGCGGGGCGATGAAGAGGTTGAAGCAAGCAGGAAGTGTTCTAAATTATGGGGACCATCAGTGATCGCATCACATAACGACCTGTCATCTGGACACCACTGACACCATGTCCGAAACCTGGTCACATGACTCCAACCTCGCTCGCACCTCGTCTGCACGCAAACATGGAAAAAAGGTAATCATATATAGGAGACTAGACTGCGATGAAAACTGCGGTGCATCGAAATGAGGTGATCCCCCGCAGCGCAACGCGTCTTTCCTGCCAGATTCAACAACAGCGGACGAGTGACGAAGCATAAACCCAAACACCGCCGTGTAAACAAGCACCCGTCAGGAAGTGAGCAAAAAGAGTGGGGCACTCCTTTATTTGTATTGCTACATTATCGGATATGAATCCATAACATTTAATTCAATTCAATCTCTTCGACGCGCACTGCGCCTGAAACCCGAAATTTATGGCGGCATGCAGCCTGTATTTTCCATTTTCATTCAATCAACCCCAAACCCAATGACAGAGTAAGCAACAATTCATATCAAATGATAAGAAACAACTTGTGGGAAACATACCCCGCACGCGATTTGCCTGAACGCCCCAAGGCCCCTTCAAGACTTACAACACCTACCGTTCTTTGGGATCATTTCCAAACCTTGAGGCGAGGCATGTTAATACAAAAAAAGGTCGTTGTTGCTACTCTTCACCGCAGGAATTGGTACCACACCTCGCCTCCTTGCCTTTCCATTTAAGCATCTTTCAATTGCGCAGTTATGAAGTGCCTGTGAAGTGACTCTCGACAGAACGGAAGCTCGCTAAAATATTGCTTCACGAGGTATGATTATGGGCTCGTTCTTTTACGCCTTTTCGCCGGATGATTCCCGCGTTCGGCAGAAAAAAATGCGTGGTGGCGGCAGGGGAAGCGAGGTACGGCCAGAAAGCCAACGCCCGCAGGACCGCAACAGGTTTCGAGTTCTATGCTCGAATATTATGCCGTTAAGGTAGCCCATAAGCGCCGAGCATTTGCACCCGATCCTATTACGGATTGGTAACGTCCCGCTATGCCACCCTTGCGGGTTATTGCCCGAACGTTGAGAGAGAGTTTCTACTGGCCCTTTGCTGCGCACTGAAGGTTGCAGTATCGCGAGGGCTTGTTGCACTGATGCCGCTCTGGGATTCATTTCCTGTACGAGGAAGCGGTAATTCACAGCCCGTCTGGGGAAAAAAGTTAAGGAGGAAACATTGACACAGGAGATGGAGCGACCATAAAATCGGACCCCAACTCGGTATTATCCGGTGAATTTGCGTGTGCATCATGTACACCATGCTCGTGCTAAGCGCTGGGATGAGAAGTTTGAGCTTAATGGCGCGGGAACCATTGTATTATTCCTCCGTTGTTGAAAATCGAGACACGTTGAACGCTCTGCGGGACGCGAATTTGGCCCATCCGATGGGGTTTTTGGCACTCATGGCTCCCGTACAGCACCCGAACTGTTGATGATTTTTTTTTCAACCGAGTCGGCATGACTGGCGCGTGGTAGAAAGACTGATGCTGGGGGAAAAAAGTGCCATAGCTAATGCCCATCTTCGGAACCACGCCAACTGCGCGCGCAGGGCTTGGTGCGGACTGAGGTAATGAGCACTCGTTGCTCGCCGCGCAACAGTATAAACCCGTTAACCACATGAGTTCCATTAAAGCCACTCCAATTTCCAGGCTCGGGTAGGTGGAGTGCTGACAACGCACGAGGAAAGCAAAAAAGGAATATAGCGCAGGGGAATGGACATGGGTCACCGAACGACCAGGCCAACGTCCATTGTTTGAATCAAGCACTTCAAGTTCGAGTTCAGCACCTCGAGCATCTGACTGTTTTCCAGAATAAAACGAATTCAAACGGCTTGCCAGTTAAAAAAAATCCGCAAGATGAAGCTCTGGCAAAGAATACAAGAACGCCGGTATTTCACGTTACAGCGGATTCTCTGAACTTCAATTTCGTCAATAGTTTGTGATTGTCCCTCTGAAAGCGACAGCATCCAGCTGAAAACACATTCTAATGTCCGCCAGAAGGCGCGGATGAGCTCGGTATCCAATATGTGAACCAACCGCGCAAAAAATTGAATTCAACGGTTAAAACAACGGTTCAGGGGCTGGAGTCCGTCAGTCATCCCAGGAAACGCCGGTTCCATCAAACCAGTACAGGAAGAGACATTACGGTTGCATATATGGTTGACGGGTGGGGCATTTGCAGCGTCAAACGGACGCTCAAACGGACGCACAACAAAAAAGGAACAACGCAATTGACAATGAGATTGGGACAAGTTGATCTCTGACTGATCGTCCCTGGTGGAGCAGCTATCCTAACGACGTTGCAATAGCAAAATAAAACTACAGTATGAGGGCGCGGATGTCTTATGAACAACTTAGCATGTAACTGCTCAAAAAAATACGTTCAGCTTTTGCTTCTCATATGCAATCCACAAGGGACGATTGCGCAGTTGCACCGACACTTCTACTGGTCGCCGCCCAGTACCAGTGGTTGCGACTGCGCAGCCGCCACCTCATGCCTTCCATGGAACAGATGAAGATGAACAGGATGATATAACTGGTTTTGCCCGAACCTCTCGAGTTTTCAGCCAAACCATGTCCGCGGAACAGGCTACGTTACATGATGCACGGACTGGAATGAATGCGCACCCTCGAATGTGACCTTCATATTTCCCCTTCTTATCTAGAGACATTATCTTTTTCAAAGCGGCAGCGGAAGCAACGGAGATGCATTTTTCGTCTGTCTCATGAAACGATGGACGTTTGCGGTGAAACGGAACAAAAAACTGTGCGATAGCTAACGAGGCTGGCCACAATTGGAAATCAACTCGATCGGCGCCGTGTAGACTTCAAACCCCAAGTGCCTGTTTCATGTCGAAGATAATGTGAGGCACGCACTATCCTGTCGCAAAGGGTTGGTTTTTGGGACGTTCAGTTCTTGCGCGTTCTTCGTCTTGGTTAGTTTTGGTATTGTTCGGATACCCATAGGCTGCTGCGCAATGTCGAAAACGACATGGACACATGCTACGGCTTGCTCAACGTACATGTGTGTTTCATACCTTCCATATTTCGATGCGTTTTTTGAGTTGCGTCGTGAAGGGAGGCCTATCCAATCCCACTGTGAACGCATCGACAAAAAATTGTCCGATACGGTTTAATTCGCTGAACGCCCATCTCCTGAACGCCCATCTCCAATGCTCAGAGACATTCCCACGTCTTCACCAAGATGGTTTTAGGGAACTTTAACCTTTGGCGGAGGGGTATTCTTCTGACTATTCCTCACTGCACTCACCTGAACGCCATTACCTTGTTGCGGGGCCGGGGGGCATTCATGTTTATAACCGCAGAGATATGCTGGTGCGAATTGCAAGCGCCTAACCGGGATACTTTCCGGAGCATCGTACATATTCCGGACACATTCCGATGGAGCTTCGAAGGGCGCACGCAATACAAAAAAACGACACCAAACTACCAGAAAAGAACTGGGCATTCCCGCGAAGCCACCGAAAACCATGGCTGCTGCAGGAGGCGAGCTGACCAACCACAGTACACCAAACAAGGCTCAAAAAAGGACATCGACGAGAAAACAATTGTAGTGCATCTCTTCAAGATTCGCACTTTCTTTTGTGGGGTCACATCTACAGCGTTTCTCACGCAGCTGGGTCCCTCATTCAAGGCTAACCCCTTAGGAAAAAAATGGGGAGGGAAATAAAGAGTAGGAAATGTTCCATAGTA
The DNA here is from genome assembly GCA_027604605.1 of Borealophlyctis nickersoniae. NCBI lineage: Eukaryota > Fungi > Chytridiomycota > Chytridiomycetes > Rhizophlyctidales > Borealophlyctidaceae > Borealophlyctis > Borealophlyctis nickersoniae. Next base: position 4,083 of record JADGKA010000283.1, read on the forward strand.
GAAAGACGGTTCAAACAACAGGACGCAATGCGAATCACGGATGAATGCAAAAGAAGGCAGAACGGAATAAACATGAACGGAACCGATTTGCTATTCTGCCTAGCCATGGCATTTTGCGCAGCAGGGACGAGGTACCCAAATACGCCCTGCGAAAGCATCACGAGACGACAAGAAGCGGAAATGTGCGGAAACTCGTTATCAACCCATAATGGAGGAGTGCTGCTAAGGGTACCTTGCGGTTCCTAAAGGCTGGCGCATTGCCCACGCACACTGCGTAGCACGCCTTTCCATATATAACCCAACAAAAAAACCTGCCACACCCTTTCTTGATTCATCGAACCTGCCTACGTTTAACAAGCTGTTTGCGAGGCAATGCACTTTCGTAGTTCTGAAACCTTGCGCGGGGTAAAGGTAGTGTTTTGATTTTCGGTCCATGATAAGTTCAAACACAACAAAAAGAACTACCAAGCTCGTCAACTGGGGGCAACTGATTTTAAATCACCGCGGACAAATCATTATCTTCGCACTGTACACCGGATTGATCCGTTTGCTTCTAGCAAGGATACTTGGGCGTCAGAGAAAGGGAAACACACGGCAAAACCCCCCAAAAATGTACACCGTGTGTATTTTAAAAGGACCCCGCGAACCCCGGCGCCAAGGCCTGCAGGGTAAGTACCATTTCCTTTGTTTCTTGCGATGCGCCAGCTGGCCGAGTTTTGGCAGGCACAGACCGTGACCGAAATAGCAAGGGAGTGGTAGTATCGCTTGATGCTTGCGTCCTTCATGACTGCGCAAACCAAGGTAAGTGCCTGATTATAGCACCGCAATCAAGGCAACCAAAAGGTAAGACTGGAGGCACGACGAAAAGGCCCGAAAAAAGGAAATAAAGGAGCAGAACTGCACCAGATTACGCTGGAAGGGACTATGCTTCATATGAAGAACTGCGCAACTCGAGGTAAGTATCTGACCATAGCACCGCGGACGAGCCAACCGAAAGGCACGACCGCCACAAAGGATGCAACCAAAATTGACATGGACAAAAAAACAGGGAAAGGTGCGCCTTGATAGAGTGAAACAGATCCCTTTAAAAGGGCCTCTGCTTGATTACTTCTGACTTCCGCGTCCATGACCGCTGAGTCCACATTGTAGGCTCGAGCAATGAGTATGCGCGAAATGAAAAGCAGCACATAATAACAAACAAAAAAGACCAAACGGGTGACCGCTTCCTCCAAGTGCCTCGAACCCCATCGTTGGAGCCGAGGCCATCGATCAATTACCTGGTCCTATCTCTCGATGCTGGGGTCCGCCCGTGTGTGCGCAAAACGTCCACACCGCCCACAAGAAGCAAGACACCAAAAAGACAGACAATCCTTGCGTTCGCGTATTGAAAAAAAAGGGTGATCCCGGTGCACGAAGTAGTGAACCAGATCACTTCGAAAGGGTCTCTTGGCTTCTCATGATTTCTCTCTGCCGTTTCTCACTGCCATGCCCAAAGAAGGCTGCGTAGTAACAATCCGCGCACAATCCACCCCCCCAAAAAAACCTTGGGTCCTAAAGTTAACCGAACAGTGTCTTGTTTAAAAGGATGGGCTATTCTTCTTTTCAAACGTTTTAACAATACCCCACAAACTTTTCTGAAACCCATGCATGCAAGGTCCCGCACTAGGTGGAAGTATACTTATCAAGGCACATGTGGAAAAAAGAAGACGTAGCCGCAAATAGAAATCGAGGGTAATGAACCCGCGCGGTGTCCCTACGAAGCGGGGTGGTTGGTTGGTTCCTTTGCGAGCGCAGGACTTCAACTTGCTCACCGTAACCTTGCCGTGACGAACGCATGAAAAAGGGGAATTTAGAGAAAGGATTGCGATACCCAAGCTTTCCGGCAGAGATGGAAGGAAAGAAACCGGAGGTTCTTCATGACCGGCCGCCACGGTCCATATGGTAGGCTCCTGTCAATGCGTGACCGCCAAGCGAACATCGTAACGGTGAAGCGAATGCACGTACCAAAAAAAGAAAAAATTGTGGAGCCAGTTTGAACGCGTACTCGAACCCCATCGTTGAAGGGACGACTGCGCAGTACCCGCACAAATTTCAGAAGCCCATACACCGGAAACCCACTACCAAAGCAAGACGCAAAAATAAAGAACATGCTTACGCAATTCGCCGGGATTGAAAGCGGACGCTTTGTTGACCAAGACATTACCGGTTTTTCGGAGAGGCTCGAATATATGCTGTATTGTAGGCTTGATGAATGCGTGACGGCCAGGCGAAAAGCTTAACACAGAAAAATGTAACGCCGGCTCCTGGAAGAGAAGTACCTTGAACCCACCGCTGAGGGGCCGAGGCCAGCGAGTCATGACCATTTCATTTAGTCTCTATCACAAGTAGGCATAGGCAGGCTGGCTGACGCTGTGTTCAAGAATCTACAGCCCGCACAAAACGCCATCCAAAAAAGAAAGCCTGCCCCTTGCGTGGGAAAGCACCGGGTATTGAAGCGCTTGATTGACGGAAGACCGTTCTGGGTACCTTCGTGTTCTCCCACTTAACTTGGTTCTCTATCATGGCGACTGCCCAGGCGGTTTGGCCCACACAAAACCATAACCAGAGAAGCAAGACCCAAAATAGACAGGACCACCTTGCCTCTAGACGCTCGAAACCGATCCTTTTATTGACCAAGACCGGTTCTTAGGGACCCTTCTATCTTCGTTTCTGCACGAGATCTTCGATTCTTCTTCGCTAAGGTATCATCGCCCGAGGACCGACGACGTCAAAGTACAAGCTCATCATCCTCCTTACCCTCTCTCTCAACGTATGCCCCCCACTGTTACACAGAAACCCCTCAACCGCGAAGCAAACAAGCACGGAACAAAAAAAGAAAACCCCGGGGAGCTTCGTAACGTACCTCGAACCCCATTGAGGGGGCCAAGGCCAGCGAGTAATAATCCTTTACTTAGTTTCTCAGTCAGGAATTTTGTCATGACCGATAAGACCGCATTAACTCATCGAATTCAAAGCACCTAAGTAACAAGAAGGGGAAAAAAGTGAATGTGTCTACAATATGTTACGAGTAAAGTGCAGCATCACCTCGAACCTCATCGTTAAGGGAGGCCGGGGCCAACGACCAACTATCATTTACTTTGTCTCTCACGACTGCCAACCAGTAAACTATTATTTTATTTCTCACGATTGCACATGAATTGCCCAAGGACCGACAACGTCAAACTACAACCTCACCATCCTCCTTTGCCTTTCTCTTAAGCCCGCGTACGTCCATCAGTGCGTAAGGGCGAAGCGAGAAGCACCTAACAAAAGAGAAAAAAATGTCAGGTAGGCTCCGCTGTAGTACCTCAAATCCCCATCGCTGAGGGCCGAAGGCAGCGAGGATTGATTGTTTAAGTTGGTCTCTCAGGACTGCGCAATATGACCAAGACTTTTCACCTTTGAAACTGAATATGACCAATCCTCCTTACCGGGTCTGAGCACAGGCTCTTCTGGTAAATCAACCAGCTCAAACTATGGACCAGGATATGTCGGGATTTGATCAAATCCCGACACAAACCACAACCGCAAAAAAACCGAGGGAAGAATCCTTAGCATTGAACTGAAACCTGATTCAATCTGCCGACACCCGCCCTTCCGCGACCAAGAATAAGTTTCGGAGGAGCTATACAGATACAACACAGTCCTCGACACCCGAAAGAAGCAAACCGCGCAGCACTTCATCCCCAAAAAAAAACTCGTTCCCCAAGAGACGAACAGGGTCTTGTTCAAATGACTCGTTACTCTTCTGTTCAGCCCGTTTAACAATCCTTGCCGAGACGATTCATAAAAGAAGCGATTTTGTACAAGAATCTAACCCCAAGCAAGGTTCATGAGGGAGGAAAGGAAACTGAACCGGAGGTTCCTCATGACCGTCCCATGACCGCTTCGTCTGATGGATATCCGCGACGCGAGAAGTTCGTAATAAAAAAACACTAAGAAAATTGTGACCCGGCATCAAGAAGTACCACGAACTTCATCTTTGAGGAGGCGGAGGGCAGCGAGTAATGATCAATCATCTAGTCCACTCTCCCCGACTGCGCAAGGGGTCCGCCCATGTGTTGGAAAGCGCACACACCGTAAAAACCACCACCCCAAAAGAGCAAGATATCCTTGCCATCCCATCGGCTAACACATGCCCGCGGCATTGAACTAGAACCCTTTCATTAAATGGACGCCTTACTCTGTCTACCGATACCCTCCTTACAGAGGTTTGGGGAGCTATATGACAAAATAGTCTTCAACACCCGAAGCCGGCGGTGCGCATAGACCACCACCCGCGCGCAGCCGCCGCGGCCCTTTTACCTCCCACACCAGCCCACACCAGTCATAAGCACGTAAAAAAGCAAAAAAAAAATATGTGACGCCGTCGCTGGGAAGTCCGGAGTACCTCGAACCTCAACGTTGTTTGAGGCCGAGGTCAGGGAGTAACTATCCTTTACTTGGTTTCTCTCACAACGAGGCAGGGGAGGGTGTCAGCGCGTGTGTTGAGAAGCCCACAGTCCATACTCCGTAAAACCACCACAGAAAAAAAAGGACGCAAAAAAGAAACCACAAGCCTTTGTCGGTATGAAACCGAACTGTCTATTGAGCAAGACCGGTTCTTAGACACCTTCCACTCCTCCACTTTGTAAGGGGATGGTCACGGTTGTTCTTTTGTGGTGTGGGTCCTTCATCCTTGCCGAGACGAGACGACCCATGAAAGAAGCCAAGGTACATGAATGTTGACACCCAAGCTTTTGAGGAAAGGAAACCCGACTTTCTCTATTACCGTCCGTCTGTGACCGGTTTGACATCGATGTGGAGGTTCCCAAGGCGTGACCAGGAAGGGAAATGCACGAAAACAAAAAGAGAGAAAGAAAACAAATGTGAAGGGGTCCCTACCTCGAACCCATCGTTGAGGGGCCGAGGGCCAGCAAGTTCATCATCTTTCAGTCGACGACTGCGCAGGCGGAGTTTCTTCTTACCACTCTGACATCAATATTGAGGGCTGTCCCCGGGAAGCGAAAAGCACGAAACAAAAAAGAGAGAAAGAAAAAAATTTCATGGAGTCTCCGCCGCACTACCTCGAACCTCATTGTTGAGGGGGCCGAGGCCAGCGAGTCATTATGGTCTCTCTGTCGACGAAAACGGAGGCCATCCATCCGTGATGAAAGCCGCCCACACCCCGCAAAAGCAAGATGCAAAAAAGCCAAAGTCGCAAAAAAACCACATCCTTTCCTCATGAAACTTCGTAATGAAACTGCACGTTTTATTAAACAAGACCGGTGCTCAGAGACCTTCTATTCTTCGTCTTCCCCCGTTCCATGTCTCCAACCGGCTCCCCGTTAAACAGAAAGCCCAAACCACCTCCCCACACCGGCCTGGCCGGCTAACCACCAAAAGCAAAATGCGAAAAAAAAAGCACAATTCTTGCCAGCAAGACACCTGGTAATTGAATCGAACCCGGACCCTTTGACCGAGACAGGTTCTCTGCGACCCTTCTATTCTTCGTTCCTGCATGAAAACGCACGTAAAGTCCCCGCTGTTACACACTAACCCATCAACGAAGCGAAAGGCGCGTAACAAAAGAGGAAAAATATTTGACCGAGTCTCCGCTATAGTCCCTCGAACTCCATTGTTGAGGCCGGGCCCAGCGAGTAACTGTCATTTACTTTGTTTCGCACAACTGCGTAAGAGGCGCGCTGGCATAACCCAAAAAAGAGGAGCAAATCAAAATGAACCTAATACACACGTGTTATGAACGGGTACACTTCGTTTGAAAAAAGGGTTGTATTATTTTGGCGAAACAGCACAGAACTTAAAGTGCCGAGACAACCCATGAAAAAAGCGAAGTAACCGAAACAAATGTGACACCCCGAGCTTCAGACGGAAACTGAACGGGGGGGTTTCCACATTGCCATTCCGTGTCCCTTTTGAAAGGTCGGTATTGTATGCTCCATCAATGCAAGACCGCGAAAATGAAAAACGTACCCAAAAAGCACGTAACCAAAAAAATGTAGCGTCAGCCACGCAGAGTACGCCGAACCTCATCGCTGAGGCCGTGGGCAACGAGTCATGACCATTTGACTCGATCATCAGGCACGGAAGGGAGTGCACCCTGTGTAAACCGCACACCAGAAACCCACCCCACAAAAAAGCAAGACGCAAGAGGAAGTCAATCCTTAAGCAACGAACCATATCACTCTATTGAACAAGATTGGTTCTTAGAGACCTTCTTAGAGACCTTCTATTCTTCCCCTTGTGCATCCTCCACGTTAACCCCATTTTACGTCAAAGTAAACTAGCACAAACACATTAATGCGTAAGCGCGAAGGGAAAAAATCACGTAACTCGAAAGGAAAAAATGGTGGAGGCATGTCCGGGTATATAGAACCCCATCGCTGAGAGGACGAGGCCAGCGAGTAGTAATGATCGCGCAATTGGGACTTCCGACTGCGCAAGAACACTGCTGGGATTATACCCATTCAAATCCCGACACAAGCACAACCGGCAAAAAAATACATGTGGCAGAGTTTGAAAATCGAACTAGAACCGGTTCATTAAACCGATCCTTCCTTTACTCCATTTACCGATCACCGCTCCCTCCTCACGACAAAGAACAGAGGCTTGGGAGCTGTAAAAAACCGGAAAGCACGTAACAAAAAGGAAAAGAAGTGACCGCTAAGTTGCGCGCAGGACCTCGACCTCACCGTTGAGGGCCCGAGGCCAACGAGTCATCTTCATTTACATACTTGGTCGTCTCACGACTGCCAGGGAATAAACTGTCATTTACTTGATCGTCTGTCGACTGCGCAAGAGGTCCCCTGACACAAAACACACCCGCAAAAAAAAACTGTGGCCGGCTTACCTGAACATGAACTAGACCTGGTTCATTGAACCGGTGCTTTATTCCATCTGCCTACACCTCCCTTCGTCACGGCCAAGAAGAGAGGTTTGCGGAGCTATATATTTCTTCCCTCAAGCGTGAGTGCGAAATGAAGAAACAATACTGCGAAACGAACGCAGGTAACAAAAAGCAAAAACTTTGTGTGTGCGTCTGCATGGCAGCACCGCGAACCTCGTCCGTGAGGGGGCCAAGGTCGGCGAGGAATCATATTTCTGTTGCCGACTACGCAGGCGGTCTATCCATGTGTTCATAATGCCCGCACACCGAGAAAGCAAGACGCAAAAGAGGAACGACACTCTTTGGAAAGCCGGTAACGAAACCGACCCTTTATTGACCAAGATCGGTTATTGACCTTTCTACTCTTCGTTTTATTGACCAGACCACTATCCACGGCTCCTAACGGCTCCACGGTAAACTGAACTAGCAGTACCCAACCCTCCATTTACCGACACGCCCCCTCCGAGAACAGAGGTGGGGGGAGGTATACCGGAACAGTCCTCAACACCCACGCGCCGGTGGGCATAGACCAACGCGGACTTTTACGGAATTTCGTCCTTGCGGTCCCGGGCCACTTTGGACTGATGGGTAGTGGCGAAGCGGAAAAGCATGTAATAAAAAGGCCAAAAAATGCAAAGCCGTTCTGGAGACAGAAGTACCTCGAACCCATCGCTGGGGGGCCGAAGCGAGGGAGTCATGATCCTCTACTTGGTTCTCTATCTAGGCAGGTATTCAAGAGCCGTGGTCCACACAAACCACCCCGCAAAGAAACCAAGACGCAAAAAAGAAACGGGAGTGCTACGAACCATCTGATTGTGAACCAACCGACCGGAATCTTTTATTGACCAAGACCGGTTCTCAGAGACTACTCATATTCTTTCCTCACCGAACCACTATCCGCATCTCGCACCGCTTCAACCAAAACTAGCACTACCCCTCCCGCCTTAATGAATGCCACATCAAGCTTCAGGTGGAGTTTTCTCTATGGCCGTCCGTGAGATGAATAATGTAGGCTCCTTCAATGAAGTTGGCAGGAAGCGAAAACCATAAAAAAACTAGAGCGTAAATAGTCTCTCAGCTCGAAACCCATCGTGTGGGGCCCGAGCCAGCGAGTTATGACCGGGTGGTAGGCAGGTACCCAAGAATCTCACAGCTTGCACAAAGAAACCACCATTAAAAAAAGCAAAGACGCACAATTGAACCGAAGTGCAAAAAATACCGGCCGAATTTAGAGGTTTGAACTAAACCCGTGTTCAATAGCCGGACATTTGATTCCATCTACCACACGTCTACGACCAAGAACAGAGGTTTTGGAGGCTACAAAAAAGCGAAAAGCACGTAACGAAAACATGAAAATCGTCGAGTTTGTGACGTACCTCGAACTCCATCGTTAAGGGGCCAAGGCCAGCGAGTCATCCTTTACCTACTGGGTTTACTCCAGTGGGCATAAGCAGGCGGTGCGCCCGCCGGAAAACCACCACCGAAAAAAGATACCACATGCCATGTAAGTTGGTCGTATGAAACCGGACTTTTTATTGAACAAGACCGGTTCCTAGACACCCTTCTATTCTTCATTTCTGATCTGAGAGCCTTCTATTCTCCCTTGCGTAAGGACCTGACGTCAAACCTAACCTATCACAGACCCCACACCTGTGTTTTCGCCCCGGGCAGTGGGGTCCGCCCGTGTGTACCGGCGCACACCGAGAAACCTCCTCCCAAAAAAAGGAAAGATTCAGAAAAGAAACCACATACTTGCGTTGTTGACCGCACTTGGTATTGAACCGGATCACTTTGATGACCAAGACCGGTTCGTAGAGAGTTTCTATGCTTCCCCTGACGCACGCACTTCAACTCCGTTTTATGTTGAAGTGAAAAGCAAGTTACAAAAAAAGAAAAAAGATGTGAATGCGTCTCCGCAACATTTACACGATGAGTAGTACCTCGAACCTCATCGGGGGGAGGGACGGCCAGTCATGATCTCGCTATCGACGACTACGCAGCTGGAGTTTCTTTGTTGGCCATCCGTGCGATATTGAGGGCTCGACCAATACGTGACCAGGACGGGAAACGCACGAAAACAAATGAAAAAAATATGAATGTGCTATTCTGCAATAGTACCTCAAACCTCATCGTTGAAGGGCTGAGGCCAAGGGTCTCCGCTGTTGCAACTACCTTGAACCTCATCGTTGAAGCCGGGGTCAGCGAGTCATGATCTATCTGTCGACGACTACGCAGGCGGTTCCCATATGCGTTCGAAGGCCAGAGGGATAATAACCACCACCCAAAAAGAAAACAAGACCCGAAAAGAGAGGACATCCTTGCGCGTTCACTGCAATTTTCTAGCATTGAAACCGGACCAAGACAAGACCGTCTGCAGATAGGCTCAAAGATATACTGTGTTGTAGGCTCAACCGATGTATGATCGCGAAATGAAGATCGTACCCGAAAAGCACGTAACCAAAAAAAAAAATGCTCCGAGCGGGGAAGTACCTCGAACCCATCCTTGAAAGGCTGAGGCCGGCGAATACATGTCTCAATTATGACTAGGCGGGGGATGGTACTCGAAAGTCCACAGCCCACAGAAACCTCCCCCAAAAAAGCAAAACGCAAAAAAGAAAAAACATCCTTAAGGACAGCGCTATTCAAATCGAAACCGGACCTTTATTGACCAAGACCGGTTCTTAAAAACACCTTCTACTGTATACTTCCTTCACTCTACCAAGACATCGGCCAAAGACCGACAACGTCAAAACTAACCTAACACCTACGCGCCACCCTCCTTCCCCACCCTCCTTCCCCACCCTACTTAAGCCCGTTATTAGTAGAAACCGTATTCATTAAATGGGCGCTTTATTCCGGCTAGCAATACACAACCGATTAGACAGGTACTTAAAAGCCAAACAGCTCACACAACCACCATAAAAATGAAGGACGCGAAAAAGAAAGGACCGCTTTGCCAAACCCACGGTAATTGAATCGAACCGGACCCTTTATTGACCAAGACCGGTTTCTTCTATTCTACCCCTTCCTCACCAAACCCCTATCCACATCTCTGCACTACCCTTTCCCTCACACCTACTTAAGCCCACGTACACCCCCCATCAACACTACACACCAACCCACTCCCACACGTCTGAATATCCATCCACGCGCCATTCACGCACCGGATCGAGATGTTGCCGCGGCAGGACCAGGCGCCGTTGTTTGCGTCCGTGCACGACGAGGTGGGGGGAGTCGTGGGGACGGTGGTGGTTGTTGTCGTGGTGGTTGTGGCGGGAGGGGGGAGCACCGTTGTGGTTGTGGTTTTTGTGGTTGTGGCCGGGCGGGTTGTGGTTGTTGTTGTTGTTGTGACGGGGGGCTACATAACAAAGGGGTGGGTGAGTAAGTGAAATCATCCCAGAAGACAAGCGAAAACCGCGAAGGACAAGACGTAAAAAAGGACGGGTGGTTTATACGTACGGGGTTGGCGCAATTCGCCGGCACACTTCCCTGAATCCCCATCACAACCGGCAACAATTCTCCATTATCCTGCGAAATCTCCCATACCATCACACCACCAATCCCCTTACACAACGCGTAATCCACCTTGGCCTTAAGCGACACCGGGTCGTCATACGAAATAAACATCTTGGAGGATGGGTTAAACAACCAGGGAGTTTGCGATGAGGAGTCCCAGTACCGTGTCCACCCGTTCCCCGCGGTGGTGGGTGTGGTCAACACGCCTTGCGAACGGAGGTTCTTCCACTTCCATATCCCACTCGTCCCGCCGGCGTCAGCAGAGCACGTCGGGTCCTGCCAGTACGCGTCGTCAGAGTCACCCTGTGGAGCGCCCGGTTTGGCGGAGATGTACTGCGTGGTGCCGTCGGCGGCGACGAGGGCTTGCATGGCGCGACCGTAGTAGGCCAACCCGCCGATGATTTTGGAGTAGGGAACGCCGGCGGCGTGCCAGGCGTCGATGGCGGAGACGAAGGAGGCTTGCATGCCGAGGCCGGGGGTGTGGCGGAGGGGGGCGTTGGGGCCGGTTGTGTTTGCCCAGGCTCTGTGAAGGTGGCGGTACGTTAGGCAAAGGCAGGTGAAGGTTTAAGGAGATATCGTACGTACCCGTTGATATCATAAGTCATCAAATGGAACCTATCCACACTCGGCACAAACGCACTAACATCCTTACTCGGCCCACTCGGCGTCGCAAACGGAAACACCTTCAACGCCAACGAAATCTCCTTCCTCCCCCCTCCCGTCCCAAAATTCGCATCAAGCGCACTCCGTAACTCCTTCAACAACACCGCGAAATTCGGCGTATCGTTGACTACATCCACCTCGTTACACCCCGCACCTTGTTCACCGGGGTACTCCCAATCAATGTCCACACCGTCCGTGTTGTACTTTTTGATGAAATCGACGTTCCAGTCGATGAATGTTTTGCGGGAGGATGCGGATTTGACCATCGAGGAGAATTTGAGGCAGCCGGTCCACCCGCCGACGGAGAGGAGGACTTTGCTGCCGGCTGCGTGTGCGCCATTGACGACTTGCGGGAGTTGGGTTGGGATGAGGTCTGGGTCCGAGAAGGTTGGGATGGCGCTGGCCGTGTTGAGGACCGCGAAGGCTGTGTGAATGATGGTGGGTGGTTGAAGGTTAGCATCGTGTAAGAATGGTGAGCGTGGGAAAGTGAATTGGATGCCAGGCGGGGGTTAACCCCGCCTCTGGACCGCCCATCGGATTTTCTTGCGCAAATCCAGACATTTGCTAAAGCATTCGCTCGCCATCGAGTCTAACCCCAAGTTGGCAAACCGCATCCCTCCAGTCCCGCACTCGCACTCACCATAGTTAATATGAGTATACTTATCGAAAGGAATACTCGAGACAGGATATTTCGCATAGAGCCAGTTTGGAAAGTAACCGACGACGACCTTGTTTGCGGCGAGGGCCGAGTCAGCGACCAGCGCCAACGTAGCGATCAAGAATGCAGCGCGCATCTTGAGTCAGTTAATAGAAGTACGTGTGTATGTTTTGCTCCAGGTAGCAAGAGAGGTATGAGGAAACCCGGGAGGAAAGGAAGTGGGGGATTGGGGTTCCGTCCCTTTTTATATTCGCGCGAGTGGGGGGGTGTGGATAAACAAAAGGGAAAGAATGCGTGTACGCGTCGCGTTTAGTCAAGGAGGTTCGACGCGTTGCTTGGAAGACTTGGAAGTATGCACGCCGGGAGGTTCTGATGAATCATTCTTTGGGGGGTTTGTTGGTGTGCGAGTATCCGTTGTTCAGGGTCAGAATGAGAATTTCTTGAGCAATCTGCTTGTTGTTCGCCTGCTTTTGCCTGCACACATGATATGCACAGAATGTATTCAGGTACCAATACCGACAGGCCGAATACTGTACATGGGTACTGAGTGGAACAACATGACAGGGGGATGCAGCATGCGGAAATCACTGGAATGACGAGGCAATCAGAAAAGACGGTGTGGGTGGTGTCTTCCTTTGCGCAAAAGTAAGTGCAGAACCCAGACCGACGTTCGCCTGTTATCGTCCATGCTGGCTGCGGAGACTCCCCCTTCCCAGAACGAAATGCCAGATGAAAATGTGACTCTGGGAAATGAAAAGTACTCCACACACGTTCAGATGCCCTCCGCGTATCATTTTGCATGGGCATCTGAATATTAGCAACTGTGTATCCGTGTTAATTGGATACCCAATACTGGCAAGACAAATATGACGACAGTCGCCTGGGTCGCACCGCGTTCATCCATCTTTGTGTAACCACCCATTCTATCCCTTCTCCCCCAAGTCCGTCACACGCGTCGCTTGAACACCCGCCCAGATTGCCCGACAGGACGATTCCACTGAATGCACCGTGACCTCACCCTGCTGCTTCGAATTACCCCTATTATTATGCATATACACAAGAATGACAGTCCCAGCCTTATTTCCTTCTCGTTCTCCATTGTCATTCGTCGCATTTGCCAGAATGACCGATTCCTGCCTTGAATACCTCTGTGGTTCCAGCACAGAGTAGTTGCATGCGTGCCCTTGCCCTGATTTTGTTTTTTTGCAATGGAGGAACGTCACATCCACCAAAGACTTACGCGATGGGCCGGTCTTATGCGATCACTCAGTGCTGTACACAACGATAATCGTAATCTCCAGTGAGGTGCGCATTAACTACTTGCAAAGCTGCCATTGACGGGTGCCAGTGGATACCGGTATCCAATTGCGCCGTCGTAAGAGAGACCACCGCTGTTTTTTTCTTCGTTCCACTGCGACCCGCCAACACCCCCCCTCTTCAACATGAAACGAATGGACCCTTTCCGTTCCGCAAATAACCGAAACTCAAAGTTAGCATCGCGGGCAAACAGGCTCAATCAAATTGCAAAGACTCCCTTCCCGATCATGTTCGAGTGGATTGCAATAGCATTTGCTGCTTGCATGGTTTCATTCCGCAAACTCCATGCTCCGATCACTTGTTTTTTTTTTGCGTGTGTTGGGAGTTACGGAACACGGACGCAAAAAATGTAGGTAAATGGAACAATGCAAAAGGCGTGGGCGGATACTCAGGTATCCATTTGATAAAAACCCGCGCGAGCCGCTTGCGCTCGTTCTGTGCCTGTTGGCGAAAAGAACAAGGTAACTGAGGGCGGAACTCGAGGGGAAGAAATGATAACTCTATCTACCTTTACGATAGCCCATCCTGACATGTTTGCTTCATGCTCCTGCGGTCGTGCTTTGTCATTTTCATTTGGTATCGTGGCCCATCACTGTCCGACCTTTGGCCAAAACAGCGCCCTCAGCTTTGTTGTTTTGTTGGCAACTGGAAAACGGAATATGAGCGCAACTGGGCTCGCGCGGGGTTTATTGCATGAATCCCCGGGTATTCGCCCCCGAATGATCGACCCACTCTCTGATTACTTTTTTGCTTCCGTGTTTTGCAAGCCCCAACACGCAAAAAAAGAAGACAAGGAATCGGGTCAGGACTTGGAGTTTGTGGAATGAAACCGCGCAAAGAGCAAATGATATTTTAATCCACTCGACTTACTAGTAGTTTGGTTCATGCACCCGCAGTTGTGCTTGTCATTTTCATTTGCTGTTGTGGCATTCAATGTCCGACCTTGGGCAAAAAAATGGATCGCAACCACGTCGGAAGGGTGTCATCTCGGGAATGATACCCCGGGACAGCATCAAATGGTTCGGCATTTAACGGCATCGCTTGTGATTTTCCATTGCTACGAACGGCACTCATTACCTGCAATGCAGACCCTCTACCCTTCACCACGCGCACCTTGAACAGAAAGCTCTCAATCCACTGATACAGAAAGCTGTGTTGGTTGTTTGAATGTCGCCGGTGGAAGCGGGTTACCCCTTCCGTGGCCACTGCCATTCCCTGCGTGCGAGCCCCTTTTTTTTCGTCCCGTCAAAACAATGATGTTCTGTGTCTTCCCGTTCAAACCAACAAAAAAAACTTGCCTCCCAGTGCTCCCCAATACCTGCACCGACGGATGAAACCGAGGAACAGGGTGTACACCGACACACACGAGATATCGCTTAATGCAGGTCGGATCCACGAACGGAGCCGTCTATTTTAACTGCGTCAAAACAATCGTTGATAGTGTTTCATCTCATCAATTTCGAGTCAACCAAAAAAGCTTTCGCCTAGTCTTATCAATGCCTGTACCGATGGGCGCAACCCTGTGGACAAGGCGGAAAACGACGTTGCTTCACGCAGGCCAGATCACGGAATGAAACCGTCTTTTTTAAACCCTGTCCAAACACTGGTAGATCCTGTTTTGTCTCTATCTTTTTGGAGTCAATGAAAAAAAGTTTCCTGAAGGGCCGGGCCTCAAATACCTGTACCGACGGCAAACCCGAGGACAGGGCGGACCAGGGCGGAAACCGACGCGTTGCTTAACGCAGATCGGATCAATGAACGAAACCACCTTTTTGAGTCTGTCAAAACACTCATTGATACTGTTTCGTCTCAGCAATTTCGACCCAACGAAAAAAACTTGCCTCCGAGTGGACTCAATACCTGTATGACGGGTGAAACCCCGTGGACAGGACGGAAAAACAACACTTTGCTTAACGCAGGTCGGATCAACGTACAGTACGAACAACCTGGGCTTAGTGTGAATGTACACTTCATTGCGTCCCAGCGTCTACCCGTCTCAAGGTCGCCGATTTCGCTATGTTTGTAGATAGCATACGACGCATTTTGGATACCCTATCGACTGCGCGCATGCTACGTATACCCATGTTCCCTCCGGACATTGTCTTCTTTCTTTGCGTTCGGCATTCTCGGTTTCTCGGTGTTTGACTGGCAGGGTCCCGGTGGTTGCACGTGTGGTGTTCGTGCCCTTCTGTGGTTGTTTGAACGCCCCAGGTGGAAGCGGGTTACCCATTCCGCGACCACCGCTGATCATTTCGGTGGTGTACCCTTTTTTTCCTCCCGTCAAAACACTCGTTGATACTGTTTCGTCGAAAATGATAGAGACGAAAAAAACACCCTGGTTATGCTCAATATCTGTACCCAGCGTACCCAGCAGCGAAACCCGGTGGACGGGGCGGATACGACGCACAACACTCAGCGCTTCAATGTACCTCAATGTGAGAAGCACATCGTATCAATGAGTGAAACGAACTGGGCTTGGTGGATAATATTCCAATGGTACCTTTGAGGAATATCCAATAGTCAATAATGAAAAGGTAATATTTAGCTTGGAACTGATCTTTCTTGGTGTTGGTCTCGGATTTGGAGACCGATGTTCTATCCATTAAATATATTAATCAATTGATGGTGACCATCATGTGAATGTCTTCTTATTGCGTGCTGGCTGGCACTTAACATTTTCCAGGGATGATGAGCCCCGATGAGCCCAATTGCCTGCATGCAGACCGGTAATTCCTCCGCTGTTTGTCAAATGTTGTACCGCCGTACCGCCAACTCTGTGCCTTTCTCTTGGTGTCACGCATCTCTTTTTGTTGTTAAGGAACCCGGACAGAAACCTTATCGCACCCGCTATGTAATCGTGAGTTTGTCGAAACAAACATCGCTGCTCAATCAGCAGGATCTGTGCCTGTCCATCTTGGCGGTGCTCTTGGGCGATTTTTTTCGTCCTGGCGCTAGAACCGTTTGTAACGCCCTAATTTTGGTGTTTAACCCGACGCTACACCAAATGACCCTGTCGTAGTACATATCATGCCGACCGTCTGACCACCCGGTCACAGGGGCATATTACCCGCCCACATCGTAATGAAACGGTCTTCTTTGGCGCAAGACATACATGAATGCGAGACGCAGCTCTGATCAGAGAAAACGAACTCGGGTCACTGTGAATGTCCTGCGTCCTGCAACGACCCCCAACACTCTTCGTCGTGCTTGGGCACATTGATACCTATGGATCTGGCACGCATTCACTCACTCCGTCGGTTCACCGGTCCACACAGCGTGACTGGATATCCCCGTATCCATTTCTCCTCCCATCTTCGCGGCGTTACTACTCTCTGTTTTTGGGACAAATTCGCCTGTACCGTCCTGCTACTCCATCACCTGATGCAAGATATTTCCTGCGTTCTTGAAATGAATCTTGCGTTGTTTACTCCCCAATTGCGTTGTACTTGCGTACCGGGTAGCCCACGCGTCGGCGTACAGCCACTATGTACCGGGTAGCCCACGCGTCGGCGTACAGCCACTATGAACAATCCACGAGTACCGTCGCGTTCTGTTTTTTTTTCTGCGCTCCATGTATTTGCCATTCTGGGTATTGTCTCTTGATTGAAAGCTGAATCATGAACCACGGGAAAGAATGAAATGCTCGACCATCACGACACGCAGAGTTGAACAGAGACATACTACAGTTCAATACAGTCGGACAAGAACTGTAAGTTGTTTGAAAGGCGCAGATGGATGCGGGTTACTCCGGCCTCTGCCATAGATGGTAGACGAAAGTTTTTTTCGTTGTTGGGTTGAGTGTGACGACACACGACAATATCCACAAGTGGTTTGACGGGACAAAAAAAATGCTTACAAGCGCTGGCTGAAATGGAGGGACAGGGCGGGAAACGATGCCCGCCACACATCGCGTAACGCAGGTCGGACCAAGGAACGGAACTACCTAGGCTTGGTATCAATGTGCTCTATATTGCCGCCGGCCGTCTACCCGTCTGAAGGAACTGATTCGGTTCCCTGGAAATAGTGCGAATCCATTCGCCGTGTCTGCAACACGTCGGCTACGGGACGCATTGTGGATACCGCAACGGGCGGTGACTGCGCACGCTCTCGGCGCACGATTCAACGCTTGCACTTCCCTTCTTTTTTTCTTTGACAGATGGACACACATTCTCCCTGCATCGTGCGCAAACTATGACCAGTTTGGGGGTTTACCTTTGAAAGGTAACATACTTGCGCTGTTGTAAACCACCAGCAGCACCCAAGGCTTGTCGGTTTGGTCCAAATCGGAAATCCAGGCCTTCTCTTTCAAGTTCGAGGATCTCGTTTTTTTGGCCAGGGTTCCGTTCCCTTTTACCGTCGCGCTCGGTACTTTACCCTACCACTTCTAGGTATTGAACATCCTCCGAGAAGGTCTTTCAGCCCCAACCCCTCGTATTGTGTCGTGCGTGCCAATGCCACGGGACCACCCATCCCGCATGTTTGCATCCGGATATCGTCTACTCTTTTTTTTTGGTAGCCTTCCATGTTTTCGGATTTTGACTGGCGCTAAAAAAGGGATGCCGCAGGCACTTTATTTGAAGCTCCGAACAGTATATAAGTGCATCGCTTCATGGGCATGTCCCAGTGGTGGCAAGTGTGATGTTTGAGTACCGGTTCTTCCACTTTCCACCTACGCAGAAGGCATGCTTTCATTAACTCGTATAAACCATTTCAGTGCAGATGTAGGCAAATCACGTTTGCGCCTGCAGCGGGAAACCATCTTACCACGAGCAAATATTCCGCACAGTTCCATCTTTTACCGAAACAAGCCCGCATTATCCTCCTGGGTGATTACGGATACCCGTATCCATTTCCTCCATTCCATGTTCTTATCGTAGGATCTCATCGTTTTTTTGCCTATATTCCCAAATACCGGTGTAGATATGCCGTCCCGTCCTGCGCAGTGTGTAGGCAGGGGGCAAGTGTGGAGTGGTGAGCTAGCTCCAAAAAAAGATGTCAACTAGATCGACATTGCGGAGTAATACGGTGCTGAGAGGTTGGAACAGTCACCGCTATGGCAGCCAGCATTATATAGCAGCATTTATGCAATACTGGGGCAGGTATCGCCGTTTATATCGCTCTTGATTATGTTTAACAGGGTGTATTCTCCCATACTGATACATACAATGATAAATGAGCTGAACTCCCTTTTTTTTGCGGCTAGATGTAGTGATGTACCCCTCGCAAAGACATGAAAGGGACTGAGTTCTTTCTTCTGAGTAGACGTCTTTCCAGTGTGGAAGTTTGCGGTGGGCGAACAGGGCAAACCAGTCAATCCTTCTCAACGAGCTGGTGTCTGGTTATTTTTTTGGCCACGGCGAAGACATTGCTCTCTCAAGACGGCACTTTGATGTGATTCGCTGCCGCTGAGGTACCGGTGTCGGTAACCGTAGTCTTAATTCCTTCGAATACTACCAGGGATTTACGCCGTTCGGAGGGGGCAGATTTGGGTTTGCTTTCGCTTTCCTTCCTCCCGAAAAAAAAATACTCAAAGTGGGCAAGTATTCAACAAGCAGGGCGGAGACAAACCGCGTTACAGGCAAATGAGAATGGCTGGACGCCCGTACAATACAAAACTCACTAGACGCTCCCGAGTCAAATGTCTGTAGTGTGGGGGTAGATGTCAGAATTGTGGACTCCATCAAACGTTACTCATTGGTTTTGGAGGCCGGGTTTACTTTCCGGAGACTAGACCCAAAACTCATCTCCAACACCAACATCAACAAGCGGGGAACCCTTGTGCTGGTGGTTTGGTTTAAGTGGTTCGTATTGGACGGTACACGCCCGCATACCATTTCCGCACTAAACTCTTGTGTTTTTTTGTGTTTGTTTGACTGCCCACGAATGGAGTCCTGGCCCACTTATTTCCAAGAGATTTATGGAGCGGGAAAAAAGGGGAAAGAAAGAAAAATCTATAGCAAGCTCAGGAAATTGAAGCTGGTGACGGTGGACATCCCGCACCAGCTTAACACCGTTTGGCGGCACAGGGTACTCTGCACTCCTGGTTAGAGGCAACAAGTGTGGGTTTCAATTGACCGTTTCCAACCGTCACCAGAAAATATTCCCAGTCGCGGAATGGACCATTTGGTGCCGCCGCAATGGTGTGGTCATGGCCTAGACACTGTGTATCATGCTGGTGCCTGCTTATACAGCAATGTGGGTGCTTGTGCGCCTCAGTTTCCGACCCGCAGAAAAAAAAAGTGCTTCTGCCGTCGCACTTGCTTTGGGCGGAATAAAACCCGGGCACATTCCGCCCACATCAAGTGCGACCGCAGAAGCACGTAATTTCTTCTGCAGGTCCCACCATTGGGTTTGACCGACTGCCAAGCGCCGACTTGAGAGGATGACAGGCAGTGCAAACGTATGCAACTTGTTAAACATGTCGTTGTAGGTGTCAGCCAGTTGCGTGGGTCTTAACATTTCTTAGGATGGCCAAGGGAAACAAATCACCTTCATTGTCGCGAGGTGGTATATGTGGATGCCGTGGTCCACAACGCCATTACCGCACTTAATCGAGCGTGATTTTTTTTTTCAAGTTCTGAGATTACTCTGGAGGCATTGCCCTTCCATCCTGCACAATGAGCTTTTGGGTCCTCATTCAATCCATGTTGTTCAGAATGCGCATCCACAACCGAATTGCACGGAGAAGGTTGATGCAATGGTTCCCACCCGGACTGCGCGCGAATTCGATCGCTGGCGTCTGCGGTGCTTGTTTGGGAGGAATGAACAAGCATTTTTTGCGGCGGCCTCCAAACCTCGCAATTACGGACAAACTGATGGGACCTGCAGCGGTTATCGTTTTCACTTCAACGTCTCCTTGTGTCTGTTACGACACAGTGTGGCCTTCTGTGGGTATTTCCATCCGCAGTGTGGCCTTATCATTTCTGTGATGACTTGAGCGATATTTTTTCACCCGTCACGCCTCAAAGTTTGCACAATTTCACCCACCTCCCAATGTAACTCTGCGCAGCTGTGACTCCTTGGCGCGTGCCCCAGGAATAGCTTGCTTGCGTTTACTAGTAGCGCCCGCCAAGCGGTGGTGCACTTGCATTCGCAACCACCGATAAATCGAGCGGACCTGCAATACTGGAGCCATAATTATGGGCATCACGTTTCCACGTTCGCTTTTGCTTGTTACATGGCCCAATACACAGACCGTCCGACTGCGGGTACTCCCACCCGCCAACCCGTCAGTTTTCACCTGCCCCGCATCAATGTCTTCCACCTCCCAACAATTGTGTGGGGCTGCGGCTATCACGTCTGCCCCCGCGTCCAAGCGGTTCGAAAATTCAACTTTTTTGCTTTCAGTCTTCCCTGCGCAAAAAATTGAAGAGGTAGCCTCTTACCTACCAACCGGCTGGCATTAGGCTTGATACCAGGCAACCGGTTTGGTGCCACGCCAACTCTTTGCAAACATATGAGAGAACTGTAGGACTCAATCGGAATTCCCATCAGGTACGGTATCTGTGATTACCGTGTACTGGTGCCCTCACCATTGATGTCCTGTCCCGCGAAAAGAACACGGACTACAAATGCACCCGTGCGAGAACTTTTTAATTTTTGTCAACATCTCGCTTGTTCTGCTGTGCTATGGTTGATAGTTTGGTTGCTCTCTCTTACCAAGTGACAAGTCCACTCTACGCTATTTCCTCCTCATGATCCTTTTCCTCGTGTTGTTTTTTCAAAGAGCAGTGTCGTGGTCCAGCTGCCGCGTATCCACGCGGGGGGGCGGTGAGTGTCCAGGTTTTCCTCCATTTTTTTCGTGTGGTCCTCGAAGCTTCAACATACTCGAATGAAATAACGCAAACATGTTTGGCACTGCACTTACGGGTCCGCCTAACGAATCCAGCCAGAGCTAGTGAAATGCTGATAATAACATCCGAACATGGTGAATTCAAACCGCTGGTATCGTGACGATTCACCACCATTGCGGGGGTGGCCCTGCGCTGAATCTTGGCACAGCCGATATGCGAGCTTCGTCCCGGGAGACGCTGTCTGACAGAAATTCTTTCAAAAAGCATAGGCAGCAGCCACCACAACGGGTTCTGTGTGGTTCACGGACGGTCACGATAAAACCCAACTAGAACCTTCATTTGCCAGCCATTATACACACCGTGGATCGTATTTGGACGACAGTGGCAGACTGAGAACGGGCCAGTTTGACCTCAATACTGGGATTGCTACGAGAGTTTTTTTTCCACCAATGACGATTACCAGTATGCGTATGTAGGCTTTAACCGACTTGTTGTCCTTTGGGTGAATGCGCGGGAATCTGTATCCTCGTCCATATAGGTTGCAGTCGCTGGGTTAACTGAATCCAGGCCGGCCATACGCCTTTTACCAGCGTTTTTTTCGTGCTTTTTTTGATGACACAAGGTGGAAATGGGCTCTACACAGTTACTAGTTAGGAGAAAGGAGTTGG
Organism: Borealophlyctis nickersoniae; assembly: GCA_027604605.1. NCBI lineage: Eukaryota > Fungi > Chytridiomycota > Chytridiomycetes > Rhizophlyctidales > Borealophlyctidaceae > Borealophlyctis > Borealophlyctis nickersoniae. Next base: position 25,623 of record JADGKA010000283.1, read on the forward strand.
CTATTAAATTAGGTGGGAATGGTGGGCGTATCAACAGTGGAAGTTAAACTTGCGTGACAGTGCAAGTTGCAAGTTGAACTTGCCACCCCGCGGGTGTGTGCATGTATGCAAAGTTAACAACTATTTCTTTGATCCAATGCTCTCAAAGTTAAGCAGTCTGGAAACGAGTCGAATAAATTGAATCTTCGACAATATTTGGTTGAAAATGTGGAATCGCCGCTCCCATCGTGCATACTTTGGTTTGTTGTTTTCCTATTTGGGTGGATTCGTGGGCGCGAGGAAGTCTGTTCACAGGATCTCGTCCTGCCAAAAGATGCCTGTGATTTGGTTGAGTATTGATATTTTGCAGTTTCTATCTCATCGAAAGTTCTGTCGGTGCCTTCAAGCGCTGCGCTCACGGCAAGGGTATCCAAAGCCCGCTCAGGAAACGGTGTGGGGAAACGAGTCCGCCCTTTTGTTGCCCCGTACCTAATTGCCGCTCACCTTATTCCAAGCGTATTTGTGACCGATGGTCACTGCAAAGAAGAAGACATGTTGTGCCCAGTATGCATTGTGCAATTAGGAAAGACGTTTGTCGTCAAGGTGTGGAAAGCATGTGCAAAAATACTCAAAACTCGATTGCACGGCACGGCATTCCCAAGCTACGACGCCTGGCGATCGGATTTCCACTCGAAGCAGGCTCTCTGTCAAAAGTTAGCGCTTCATTTCAGCCATTAAATCCCGTTGAATCTGCTATTAAAACATCCATGTTCGATGGACACACAAGAGATGAAAGGCAACATTTTGTGCCGTACACCGGGAATGGGTTGCGTTCATGATCAACAGCTTTCCACGGATTATGCCCAACCCAATCATACGTCCCCCCTTTTTCGTAGAAGCAGCGGCAGCAGCGACCAGCAGCAATGCGCACGAAAAAGCATCAGACGGCATTCTCACCCACGCCCGCACGCCGCACGAACACAAAGCACCTACTCCAACCATATCTCATCCACAAACACCTCCTCCGTCCCATTCCCACCTTCTCCACCCTCATATTCCTCCTCATCATCCTCATCATCATAATAATAATCGTCATCATCATCATGCCCATACGAATACGCTCCCCTCCTTCCATAATAATACCCTGGTGCCCGTGCAACGACCACCACAACACCAACAATACCCCTCCCACCCCC
>JADGKA010000284.1:0-26771 GCA_027604605.1 Borealophlyctis nickersoniae
CCCCAACGATCTCCGGCCCAACCCCCCATTCGCGCGTTCTTCCGGGATCCTCAACCCCTCCGTACCACCCTACCACCTGCCTCCATGCCGCTGGGCTACTCACGGCGTTATCCCCGGCCCCTCCGATTCAGATTGGACAGAATGTCGTCTCCAAGGGGCAGGAGCATGGTCCTCAACAGAAGCAAGATTGCCCCTCCACCGTCTCGCCGCCCACACTGGAGCAAGGCTTCACGCGACAAATCCTTCAAGCCCAAGGCGTCCCGCATCACGAGACTGACCATCCTTGGATGCCCAGACCTAATTGCCGTCTGCGACCATTCCGTGTAATCGAAGGTTGGGTTGAGTGCGAACCGGCTCAGAAGGTGTTCGGCAATAGTTAGATTGTTATTTTCAATAGCAATCTCCAGACAGTATCGCACAAAACGGGGGGCGGTTCGATATTGCCAACAGAGGTAGTTTAATGTCTTGACAGGGTCTACAGAGTCGGTAGAGGCCGCAACCCAATCTAATCCGTAGTGATGCGGCGGCAAGGTTACGCGAACCACTTCGAAAAAATGTTTAATAACGTTGAGACGGCCAGCGCGGATTGCGACCCCCAAGGGGGAATCAGGGTCTTTTTCGCCACGTGCGGAGGGGATATACACGTTTTGAGAGAGGAGAAATTGTACGGATTCGAGCGAACCATGTTTGCAGGCTGAGCACATGGCCTCGAGCAAAGAGTAGGAAGGAGCATTTGGCTGGTCGCTAATGGCTTCACCGAAGGTTTTGAGCACTTTCAAGACCTTGACATGATTCAATTGGCACGCGAGGTTGAGGAGCTTTTGAAGCTGTACAGTTTCGTACCGCCCGTTGCTCTCGACCTCCTCCAGCAGCACCGCGGTCGCCGCCGCGGCGTCTACCTGCACACCCACCTCAATGGATGCCTTGAGACGGGACCATTGCCTTGTCCCGAGGAGAAGTTTCACGATACGGGCGCGTTTACTAGCTACGGCAGCTGACAAGGTTCCTCGTACAACGATTCCGTTGATTTCGGCGAATCTTTCGGGCGGTGGTGGGCTGACGGGGTAGTCCGGTATCGTTAGGAGCAGCCTGACGATCTTTGTTCGTCCGCGCGTAATGTAGTGGTATAAGATAGTGTAACCGCGGACGGCGGGATCGGCACCCCGGCGGAGTAGCAGCGTCACGAGAGAGAGCTCTTTGTCGGCGTCAAGCTGCTTGGAGGGAACGTACAGGAGAGCGCGTTCGGCGAACTTGGTTGATAGAAACCGGGCGAAACAGAGTAAGAGTACGTTTGCGGTGAGAGCTGCGCGTAGAAAACGGTTGCTTTGGTGGAGGGCACGGGCGCCAGACGGCGAAGCATACGACTCTACTACAAGTCTAAACACGTCGTCCATGGTCGGGTTGATGAGTTTGGCTGGGACGGGTGTGAGATGAGATGGCGCGTTGTAGCCTACCTATGTAGGTATCTAGGTAGGTGACTTTAAGTAGTGGTGCTGTATCTAGGAGACAGAGCCAAAAACAAAAAAAATCCAAGATTGGTCTCCAGGTTGATGACGGAATATTTTGGAGCCAGTAGGCGGAGCAGTGGCTTGTCCCATCCCATTAGGTAATTATGCTCAGCAACTCAAAGCAATTGCAGCTGAGTGGTTCCCCTGCCAGCAGACAGACGGTCAGACAGTCAGACCGACTCGAACGGGTCAGTTTACTCGCATTGGCCCCCCCCATTCTGCAGACTGTTTTGGCACGGGTCGTCCTCGCGCACCATCTCCTGGAGTGGACCCATCCCACGCTGCACTTTGCACCCACTCTCCACCCCCACCTTTGCGTTGGTTCACTTCAACCAACCTACGACCATTACCCCAGTATTTCCCTTTGCCGTGTGTGGCCCCTCCCGTACAACCACGACATCGCTGTAGGCCCGAGTGGAACATATTCCTTTGAACAACCGCTGTGTAAGTGTCTGGGAATTATTGGACTGTCTTTGAACTCTTCGGCACGGCGTTGGTTGATTTGACAGGTGGTTTGGGTACTGGATACCTCCCCCGCACAACCGTTGCCTTGCTGGCCCTGCTCCCTTTTGGGATAACTGCGACTGTTCACAATTCCTATGCTTCGGGGCTGGGAACTTCAGCGCGCAAACATCGGCCCGGTTGAGGTTGGGGGTTGAGGTCGGGGGTATGACGGCGGCCGCATGTCTGCTGGTGATCTAAGAAAAGTTGGTTGCCAGGACTTTTCTCTCCCGCAAACATATCATTGTGGACAAATGTTTATTTTGACCAGTATTAACAGGCAGTAGAAAACTGACCCGTTTGCGACTGGAGTTCTTTTCGCTGATCATCATATTTCATCCCGTTCGTTGACACAGCATGATGAGCCTCCAGGATGGAACCGGCGGCCTTGCTGTCAAAGACACGTGGCACTCTCAGGGAGGAATCAAATTCCAGATTGACACTGCCAACCACCTCAATGGTTTTTCGGTAAGAGAGGCCCGTTTCTGCAGGTTTCCCGTCGCTCTCTTCCGGGAGATTGGCCTTGCCTGACGCTTTGCATTGTCAGGAATCAATGGCTCGGTCCGAAATAACCTCACCAGCCCCTGCGCAGGAGCAAAATGGCGATTCTGCATCTGTTGCGGGATCTCAGTCAGCGCCGAGTTACCACGACCATATATGCTCACACCTGTATCACAATGGCTACATAAATGGAATGTATGCCGACATGATCATCCGTCTTCACGCTATCAACGGATCGACTGGACTTCCCAGCACTAACGCTGTGGCAATGGACGGCATTGGATTCAAGTTACACCGCATCATCGCAGTCCGCAGTCCTTACCTAGCTTCACTGCTGAACGAGGCGGAGGTGAATGGTGATCAGTAAGTGATCGCCGGCGCTCAGTTGGCAGTCAATCGGCGTCCTGGTTTACTCAGTACACATCCATCCCTTCCAGTTATCAGCCCCATCCGGTTACCATTACTGTTCCAACGAACGATCCAAACCTCAGCCCGGATGGTATCTCCATGGCTCTTGGCCATCTGTACGCATCATTCGCTCAAACGATGCTGGCGCAACATTCAATGCAATCGCCTGTTGCTCGTTCTGCCTTCCTGCGCTCGTGCCTCGCTGCAGCCAACCTGTTCCACCTGCAAGACCTTGCAGCAATGGTAACAGATTACATCAAAGGCGATATCTCTCGAGCAACTGTCCTAGAATACTGCCGTTTTGTCTCCCAACAAGAATGGGGGGGCAGCTACGGTACCAGTCAACAAATTCGGGAATGCGTCTTGGAATACTTGCACAAAGGCATCGTTCGCGAGCTTGCTGAACTTGCACCTGTGTGGGGGAACAAAGACGGCGAGACGTATCGGGAGCTGGTCAAGACTTTTGCGGATTTACCTTTCGACTGGCTAAAGCGTGTGGTGGAGAGTCGGTCATTCGAGGTCCCCAGCGACATGGAAAGGTGAGGGGTTGCCCCGAACGATCTCGGTTTATGCTTTTTGGGCGGTGCCTGATCCGTTGTGAATGATATTTTCAAAGATTTACCTTCGCAAAAGAAATTGTCCAACTGCGTGCGCGAAACAAGCACTCTGGGTCAACCGCCATGGCCGGTGAAGAAAACGTTCTTTTAGCGTTTGGTGCGAACAAGAGTGGAGGCAGTGGGGTGACGATAGTGCGCAAGGCTGCTAAGGGAGTGCATCATTCTGGTGTGAACGGAATGGGAGGCGGGATGGGAAGACAAGGTGGATACCCACCCCAAAGGACGGTATGGAAGGCTGGACCAGGGCTCTGAGCACGTTTCATGAAGGGAGGTCATGTGCATTTGGAGGAGAAGGAAGCTATAAATCTCGTATATATATCGCAGAACTGTTTGTAAAACGAGTGTATGTATTGCTAATTTCAATGATTTGGTCAGAGAAGCTTGGCTTCCCTTTCAGCTCGGGTATCATGCTCGCCTTCTCAAGAGGGCGAAATCCTTTATCACAACTGCATCCATTTCTGTACGCAACAACCATTACCAGTAAGTGCCGCCTGCACATTGACCCACCTACAGTATGTGCATAGGTATCGACTTTGGTGGACTACCCGTACCCGTCTCCAGTAGCCATCCCCTTTCGGAGCGACCTCTTCTGTTCTTAAGCGACACTTCGGTCGATGGTGCCATCATGTAAGCGGACTTGACAGGTTCACAAGACGGATTTTGACAGGTTCACGACATGTTCCTGCCAATTCCGCAGGCATCCCCAAGCCCGACTGCCATTGTCACACTCCAACTATGAGCTACCAACATAGCGGCAATAGTAGTCATGAAGTATTACAACAAGTAGGTGGGCGGGGGGGTTATCAAAATATCAAAATTCGCTTGAACCCACTTGGCAAGGCAGCAATACCCAACCAGCACACCACAGTGACGATCAGCTCTATTGTCTAACAACCACGCGCAGGAATATCATACTTGCAAGTGACGCCACTATAAAGACTCAAACCATCTCCAACCACACTTTTTGGGTTTTTTACTGTGTCGTGTGGACCCTGCTGCCCTGCACAACGAGAAGCTACCTCTCGGATTCACTCACCAGGTCCAGACCCCGTTCAGCCTGCCCTGCCGCACACCTACATTCCCCACAAAATCCGATCATATTAAACCCATATTTTTCCTGCTTGCTTGTGCTTTTCCGACATTGAACATTGGTGGATGTGATATGAAGCGTCTCTAAACGCGTCCCTCCTAAGTAGATACCCACTTACCACTGCAAGATAAACGGTGGTCTGGTTTGGCTTGTTGACTTTGGCGTTGGGTGCCTGTTGCATGCTTGTGCATGGGCACGGCTACCTAAAGTAGGCAGGTAACTCCAGTCAGATTCGCTTCAGATGGGGCAGCGCAAGACCCAACGCGCTTTCATTTTTGGGTATTCTGTTTGTGCACGGGAGCTTACGACTAATAAGTTAAGTCACTTATCCTTACTGTGCATGCACACCCCCTGCCGTCCCAGTCAGCGTGCCAGTCAACTCAGCTCTAAGTAGCTCTCTCACAATGAGCTGGCTGTCAAATATAACTTCTTCGGAAAACGCACAGGCATGGACGGGCTTGCTCAAGCAGGCCGTCCAGACCGTCGAAAGTAGAATAGATAAAGTCTTGGACATCCCGCCCACGGCGAGCTCAAGTCCTACTATTACCGCCCAACCCTCTGAAGGCCCACAACCTTCTGAGTCCAAAGGTGATCTTTCAAACTCGCTGTTGCCCGTCAATAAATGATCCAAGAAAATAATAAGAAACCTCTCCGTCACGTCGCCTCAACCCCATCGTTTAGACACCATAACCCAGTCTGCCGTTAACTCTTCCCTGGCTCAGTCCGCAAATTTCTCCTTTCCTACTCTTTCTTCTTCATTCAGCGCGGGTTTGCAACCCGTTGTTGCCCCAGGAGAATCCTCCCCCGGCTCAACCACCCCAAACGGCGCTCCCATTTCGTCTCAAGCCCGCCAGGCCATTGCCCACGATGACTCTTTTATGTCGACACGCCAGCCGGCACCCGTTACTGAGAAAGACAAGTTGGACCCGTCTCCGCATCCGAGTTTTCGGGAGGGAAATGCTGGAGAACGCCGTGTGCGGGGGAGGGAATCGGAGCGAACCGGAGGAAAGGTTGCGCTTGAAAGGCTGCCCGCGTCGGGTGGGTTGGCGACGACAGTGGATGCCAATTCCAACACGAAGTTGGCAATGAGCAGGACGGTCGAACGGAAAGAGGTTGATAACGCAGGTGACACAGATGTTAACGCTTCAGCATCGTTGTCGGATGAAGCCGCGAATAAAGTGGAGAGGGGGAGGCTATCCAGCGTGCAAGGACGGGGGAAACCTGGTGTGGACTTAGAGGTTCTGGAGCAACGACGTGACTCAGATAAAGACGCAGGAGATAGTGGAAATTTGATCATCGCACATCCAAGGTCGCCAGTTGAACCGAGTTTGGAAACCTCTATGAGTATGCTAGTTGAACTTGCATCCAGTGAATCTCTGGGTCATTCCGCATCGACATCTCTGTCCGAGGCAGATGTGGAGGAGGGAGAGCGAATAAGAGAATTAGATGAATATGATGGGAAGCCGGACGGTGAAATGACGGTGATAGGGGCGTGGTCGCCGACTAGGGCGCAGACACCGTCGGAATCTGAGTCGCCTGCGCCGCCGTCCAGGCGGCAGCAGCCGGAACCTTCGCCGTTCCTCTCCGTTCAGCTTGAGAAGGAAGTAGAAAAATACCGGCAAATCATAGATCAGCGCGAACGCCAATTAATGACTGCCATGGAAGAAAACGCTTCGCTCACGGATACCGTGAACGTCCTGAGGTCTCAGCTAGAGCAACTGGAACTAGCGCGGGGTGAAGAATCTGCAAAAGTGCAGCAGGAAATGAGGGAGCTGACAGATCGCTTAGGAGTCATGGATAAGCAGTTCAAGACTATCGTTAAGGTGGTTTGCCTTCGAAGGGAAGGGAACGAATTGTGACATGCGACTGAACAGTCGTTGTGGACAGGAGCGTGATGCGCTACGACGCAGCGCGACATCATCTCAAGGTTCCTTACGAGCCGCCCTGGACGAGACCTCTCGCCAGCTCGAGTTGAAAGAGGAGGCGATTCGGGGTCTAATGGCAGAAGGTATTGTTATGCTGTCTCAGCGAAAAGGCTGCTGCTCCCTGCTGCCCCCTTCATTAATCTGCTCATAATAACTCTCAAAAAATAGGGGAAAAACTATCGAAGGTTGAAATGAAACACCTTACTACCATTAAGAAGATGCGAGCAAAGGAAGCTGAGACGGACAGAGAACTCAAGAGTTTGGGTCAGAAATTAGAAGATGCAGCCGGGGAGATTGCGGAATTAAAACAAAGGGTGGCAATCCTTTCGGAGACGGAAAAGAAACAGGCTGGTGTGGTAGATTTGAATTTTCGGAAGTGCGATGACCTCGGTGGTGTTGTCTCACGTTCGGACTACCGTAGATACCATTTGTGGATTGGCCAGTTTGAATGAGCAGCAAGCTAAGCAGCTGATCAAATCGCAGGACGAGGCCTCCACACTTAAAGACCGACATGCGGACCTCCAGGTGGGCGCATCACTGGCCACTTACAAGTGTGAACGGACTCCTCACCTTTGTGTTTACATAAAGAGCACGCTGGATCGCGCGTGGAAGGATTTAGCTGAGGTGCGGAAGCAGCAGGCGGACGGTAACGCCGCGGCTGCATCCGAGGCGCTTGACAAAGAGATTCGGGCCAATGAGGAACTCCACAAGCAACTCGAAGTTCTGCAAAGACAAAACGAAGGGTTGGAAGCTTCTTTGAGAAGAGAGGTAGAAGCTATGTGAAGAGTTTTACGGTTTTGTCTATCCTCATTGTATGTTTTAGATCCAGGAATTGCGCGCTACATTGTCAAGGACGGAAGACGAAGCAGGATGGCGAGAAGGTCGGCATTTCCAATTCCCTCCTCGTTGCTTGAGAGTTTTCAATGCATGAATCCCAGCGCTGACTTCAACAGTGTGGTTCAATCTCGTGAAGACACCCTCCACAAAGAGATCAGCGTATGTTGATCTTTCAGCTATTGGATTGATGCTGTAGCCAGTATGATCAATGTTTTGCTATTGTTTGCGGGCTGCTAGACCCTGCAGAAGCGGCTGCAGATCGCCGAAGCCCGAAATGAAGATTTGAGTGCCGCCAATCAGGAGGCGACCCGTCCTTTGATACGCCAGTATGAAATGCTACAGGCGCAATTCAATGCCGCAACGCGGAGTTGGGAAGAGATGGAGCGCAGGTAACTGCGTCCGTACCGACGTGGAAAGTTGGCACTCCAATTACTGATGTAATCATGACTGTAGCCTAACTCTCCGACTACGCCAAGCTGAAGCGGACAGGTAGCTATAATCCAGATGCTCGTTTGGCTTCCCGAATGCTGAGATAATACCGTATTTGCTTTCAGAACCGATGCTGTTGATCGGGAAAGATCATTGTTGGAGCGGCTTCATGAGTTGGTGCGCTCGCCTTGCGCTTGTCTTTGCGGTGAGTATTGTTGGATGGACTGCAGATTAACCGGATGTCCCTTTGATTTGGCAGTCATCCCGAATATCTTCGTTGGAAGCACAAGTCTCGCATGAGCGGCAGGAAAATTCGCGGCTCGCGCTAGAGATGGAGGTAACTCGGATTTTTAGAGGAGTCCTCACAGCGCCAGGATAACACTGCGTTGTATGTTAGGCGGGGCGAAAGCGTGCCATTGAACTTGAAGAAGTGGCGATTGGTGCCACGACCAAGTTAGAACATGCGAAAGCGGAGCATGTCAATGCGTTGGAGGATGCGAAAGAGAATTATCAGGTCTGGGTGCATGTTCGTTCGGCCTGAGTGGCGCTGTGTCATCCTATGCACACGTGCTCATCAGAAATTTATGCATCTTGGATGATAAGCGCATGCTGCATTTGCAGTTAGAAAAAGAACGGGAACGACAGGAAGAGAAACAAAAGTCAGATGACTGGGCGCGGCAAAACCGGGAACTTGATAAACAAAAGCTGCGGTTAGATATTGGGTCTCGAAGGACGTCGTACGCAACCTCTCCAGGCCCCATACCTCGGCGGGACAGCTCTGCAGCTTTGGAAGGCGTAAGGATGCTGTTACGGTTGAGCGGGATTACGCACCAAAAATCAATGAGCATACGTCCTACATAGCCCAGCAGCTCATTCACACGGGTGAACAGCATGGATAGCCCTGGGGGGATGATGACTGGTCTGACTCCTGCTGCTGTCATCGAGAGGCTGCACAGTAGCGTCAAACAACTGGAGGGACAGATCAGTTCTCTTCAAACCCAGCTTCAAATGGCGACGCAGACCCGGGACGGACTTGCGGACGAGTTGGTCAAGCTGACAAATGAAAATGAGACCATGTGGGTTTTGTGCGTTTACTCTGGGTCAATCAAACAACTTTGCGATAGCTATCTTTCCACTAGGAAAGCAACGATGTCCAAACTCCAAAGTGCCGAAAAGGAGAAGGAGGACTTGAACATACGGTAGGAGAACATGTTTCTTTCGCTCATAACACGATTTTTGACCCACCGCGAACGACACCAAAATCCAGGTACCTGGCAGCGCTGGAATTGTTGGGAGAGAAGACTGAGCAAGCGGACGAGTTGCGCGCGGATATCCAAGATATGAAAGACGCGTTTCGAGTTCAGGTGACGGAACTATTGGCGGAGGTGGACATGCTGAGAAGGGGAAAGGATGGGAATGCTAAGGCGGTGTAATACCATTGAGACCAAGAAATTGGCGACGGTTGCCCAAAATCTCATATCACACGCGAATGATGTTTTACATAGTCTAAATTATTCAAACTGGTCCCTTGCCCTCATACCGGACTTCCTCACATGACAGAGAAGCAGAAAGTGCGGCTGTAACTGAACAAATTCCAGTCAGACTCCCAGGCTCGCCTGCGGATTGTCCCCCTGCCCACGATGATTCCTCCCTTCGGTCACTAACCAACGTTCATGCATGGATGTCTTGTGGAAGTCGCGAAAACCAAGGTTTGGTTGCACATTTTCTCAACCGGCTTCCCCAAACACCTCCTTCATAGCAGCTTTGATTTGCTGGAGGCGTGTTTGACTTACAGTTTCCAGGCTTCAATTTTCACACTAGCAGCTTTGATTTGCTGGAGTTGTATGAGTTACAGTTTCCAGGCTTAATTTTCACACATCGCCTACGTGGTTCAATCTACGTTGAGATGCGATCTCCTGCATGTATGGGTGTGTCCCACATCACCGGGTCGTCCGAGGAGAAGGGCTTGTGCATATTGCTCCCAATCTCATGCCGTTGAAAGGAAACGGAGATCTCAGAAGTTACGAAATCATTCGTTGATGTATTCCAGGCTGGTGTTAGACTGTGTCTTGTGAATTTTGGCCAACCAGTATGCAAAATATTGCTTTCCAGGAAGTTCGGCAATGTCACGTTCCAGTCCACTCTGATTAACCCAAACATAGCTAGGTACAATGTTGGGAGTACATTTTGGCACATTTAGTCGCTGCTCTACGTATAGGTAATGTTGCGAACTCTGGGAGCAACTGGAGCAAGCTCCTTTCACGCGTGGCTTTGAAGTACTCAAGCATGTGGCACAGCTTTTGTGTCACACTGTTAATTAATAGGGGCGGTGATGGAGGTCGCTCTGATCGAACACTTGTAGCGCAGTAATGTCATCATTATCGGGCCAAGAAACAATCGCATTGATACTGAGGCTCTTGCCTCCGGCGTATATTGTGCTCACCATCGCAAGGGCAACCTTCGAGAGGCGTTCGCAAAGAGGTTACACCCCAATCCCTGTCCATGACCCACAGGACCTGCACACAGGCGGTTCAGTTTCGGCTGGCGCGCGTCACGATCTCAAAGACAGTGGGCGAAACAGTACGGTGGATTGGCTTGCTTTACTTCCTGCACTTGCTCGTGTCCTGTGCGATGCGTTGGAAGGAATTGTCGATTTACGAGCGGGACAATACAAGCCATGGACCGTTGTCGGCTGGGTTGGAGAAGTTATTGGATGGGTAAGCAGCCTCGACTGCTGTTGCCGCTGCTCAGAGGTTACGTTGGTCTTTGGTTCTCTGCATTCGGTTGCAGAGCACCAAAGCAAAGTATCTAATTGTTGCGTATCAGGTCGCGCTATTTATTTTGCTGTTTGATCTGGCCCAAAGCGCCATAAAGCCTCCCCGTTTTGCCTCTGCCCTGATTTGGTTCTACGTGTTATCAATCGCGGGGGATATCTTCACCTACATACACTTCCGCCACACAGAATTTCTATCACAAGATGTTGCACAATGGAAACTGTGTCTGTCGGCATCGCTTGTTGTTACTGACTTATATCAGCGGTACCGTCAAGACTCTTATGCCTTGTATGCGGTGCCCGAGGGACACCGTGAGGTGAGAAAGTTTTGTTCCTCAATTTTCCATGAGCGGTCGGATACCTTCATCTTTTTTAACGATGAGCTTCTGGCTGATGCCATGTCCTTGTCCGCTTCCAGCAATGGAGGGAAACAAACGCGTCTCTGTTGTCACGGGCATTTTTCTTGTGGGTCAACCCTCTCATATCTGCCGGGAGTAGCCGTCCTCTTGAGGAAGCAGATTTGTGGGAGCTGGACGATGGGGACAAAAGTGATTCCATCGTCGCCAATTATAAGATGGTCAAGTACGTCGCTTGGTTCAGCTGAAGCTTTGTTCATGCGGACAAGATATGCAAACTTCTGACCGCGGCATCAATGAATTAAATCGCTTCAGAAAGCAACGGCCGCAAAGTTCTCTCCTGTCCAATGCTTTGTTTGTGGCACGCGATCAGTTGTTCATTCAGCTCATTTGCGCATTCTTCAGCGCCATCCTGAAATTTACGGGTCCGTTTTTTCTGAATCGCATCATTGATTGGGTAACAAACCCTGAGCGCGATATCACTGTTGGCTGGTTTCTCTTGTTTGCAATGTTTGCTGCGGGGTTTGCGGAAGCTTTGACCAACGGGCAGGTACGACCGGATTGGGCGGTTCAGCTGTGGAGAAACGCAAACTTTCCTCGTACTTACAAAGAGTCACATTTGTCAAAATTGTAGCTGTACTTTGCGGGTCGGAGGAGTTCTCTCCGAATTCGCAGTATTCTCGTCGAAGAAATTTACCAAAAGGCGATGAGAAGATCGGCGGTCATCAAGCCGTCCATAGCAGGTCCTACGAACCAGCTGTCTAGCTCCTCATCTACCTCAGATGCCTCAACCAAACTTTCCGAGCCAGACGAAGGGGCAGCCTCCCTGGGAAAAATAGTTACGCTCATGTCTGTGGATGCAGAACGTTTGCGCGAGTTTGTTTCGTACGCCCATCGTTTGGTACTCGAGACGCCCATTAGCGTCGGACTGGCGCTCTCGGGGTTATTCTTCGTCCTCGGGTGGTCTGCCGTCGTGGGCGTTCTGATGCTGCTTTTAGGGACCGTTCTTGGAGCATGTGCTGGATCAAAAATTGGGAAAGTGCAGGAACAGGTCATGACTAATACTGACAAGCGTGTAAACATCACGAATGAGGTGCTAAACACGTTGCGGTGTTCGCAGAGGCAATGCACCGAATATACTGAACGATATCTGAATTTTGATGCTGATCCCAGGTCCTCCAGGGAATACGTATTATCAAATACCTGGCTTGGGAATCCCAGTTCATGAAACGAATACTGGAGGCACGGAAAACCGAGCTGGCTGCCTTGAAACGTTTGTGGCTGGCCTACATTGGATTTAACTTCACAGCAACCTTGAGTTCTTTGGTACGGAAGATTGATAATGATAGTCTCATGCTGCTTTATGTTATTGACTCCACGGTATGCCATAGTTGGTCGCTTTTGCGACGTTTGCCTGCTACACGACTGTAGCCGGCCACACGCTCGACTCTCAAACCGCCTTCACAGCAATCGCACTTCTCCAGCAAATCAGTGTTTTAATAGCCTACCTTCCATGGCAGATTACCGAAGTTTTTCAAGCGAAAGTTTCTCTTGAACGTATCAACAAATTCCTTCGCGAGCCAGAGCTTGAAAAGTACAGTGACACCGCAGCGGCCGGTGACAAAAGGGAGTTTCTGCCGGTCATCGGATTTAGGAACGCCAGTTTTACGTATTACGTCGAAGAGTTGGTTGCGGGAGATGTTCCCACTCTAGCTACTGACACAGGGCATGCACCGGCAGTAGTCCCGGCCACTGCGTTCGTATTGCGTGATATTGACCAAGAATTTCCAATTGGGGGGTTGAGCGTCGTTTGTGGGCCAACTGGGGCTGGGAAGTCGAGTTTGCTGTTAAGTCTGTTGGGAGGTATGGAAACCCAGACCGCTACTTTGCAGGGCACATCTTTTGACCCAAATGTTGCTCGCAGAAATGAAACGGCTCTCCGGCTTCCACAATTTTCCTGATACGCGGAACTTGCGAGACGTCGTCACGGCAGAGCCATCTACCGGCGTGGCCTTTGCGTCGCAAACGCCGTGGCTCTTGAATGCAACTATTCGAGATAATATTCTGTTTGGCAATCCGTACGATGCTGAGCGTTATCAGAGGGTCGTCAAAGCTTGTGCCTTATTGAGGGACCTTGAGACCCTGGACGGAGGGGATCTGACAGAAATTGGCGAGAAAGGTACAGCTGAATCATACGGGGCCTTGTGTGGACCTAATTGGCTCTTAAGCTGACTACAGTTGCACTCGAATATAAAGGCGTCAACATGTCCGGTGGTCAAAAGGCACGAATTTCCCTTGCACGTGCCGCTTATTCGCCGGCTTCCACGGTCCTTCTCGATGACCCTTTATCCGCCGTAGACGCAGCCACTGCGAAACATCTCCTTCACGACTGCATTCTGGGACTGATGCGGAACCGTACGCGTATCCTCGTTAGCCATGCGGTGGGGCTAGTTCTACCCCATGCGGATTTGGTCATTGGGATTCAGAATGGTCAAGTCATTGCGACCGGCGAAGCCGAAGAGGTTGCTAGGAGTATGGACCTAAATGGACTGCCTGGAGTGCGATTTGGAGATAATGAACCAAACGAAGGAGTTCCACACGGAGAAGCCGAGGTATCCCAAGCGGCAGCCGCCTTGCCAGGTACCGGAACAAAGCTGGTCGAAGCGGAAGAGCGAGCGGTTGGACGAGTACCGCTCTCAATCTATTGGAGCTACTTTGCCGCTTGTGGCGGTGCGGTATTTATCATTGTATATTTGGCAATCTTGCTTCTTGTCAACGCGGCTCAGCTAGCGGATGATTGGTGGATCAAACAATGGAGCGATGCCTACATGACCGGATCCGATCTTGTTGGCAAATTGATATCCCGCAGGAGTACAGTTGTCGAATTTTTCCCCGAATTACTTGGGCAAACCCTTTGGGACGGAACATTCTTGGCGAATGATGCAAAGTTACCTGTAGGCGGCACAACAATGACAAACATCCGTTCCCTTGTTTGGCTAAACGCGAAGTGGGCATTCTCGCTTGGGAGCAATTCCACTTTAGCCCATAACATTTGGTACTATATTGGAATTTACGGTGCCCTTGGCGCTTCTGTACTCCTGGCAAATCTGCTCCGTGTTGGGTACATTCTCCTGCGGTCTACGACTGCAGCTCGCAACCTTCACGCCACCCTCCTCAAACGTGTACTGGGCGCCCCACTGCGCTTTTTTGAAGTCACCCCACTTGGCCGTATCCTCAACCGGTTCTCAAAGGACGTGCAAAGCATAGACACCACTATGGTGCAGTCTATTGATATGTTTGCTGTGCAAGTGACCAAGGGTATCACTATCATTGGCCTCATTGCCTATGTTGGACCTTCGTTTGTGCTTGGAGCACTCCCAATTGGTGAGAGTGACAGTGACACAAAGGTGTCCCTTTCTCTTAACAAACCGCCCCTTCCCTATCATGAAACAAACGAGTTGTCCCCCTCCAGTTTTTATTTATTGGTACGTTGCCAACCAGTACCTCCAGGCATCTCGAGAGCTCAAGCGGCTCGAATCCCTGTCGCGGAGTCCCATTTATTCCCAGTTTTCAGAAACCTTAACGTTAGGTTTTCCAATTGTCAAATAAATTGAGCAAGCTGTCAAACTGACGTCAGCTATCTTTATGCAGTGGGGTAACTACAATTCGGGCTTATGGTGCTGAAGAGCGGTTTTTGAGGCAAGCAAGAGAAAAGTAAGCTTGTGCTTGGCTCGGCACCTCATACCGGGCGGGGCTGATACGCCATTATTCAGGGTGGATGGCAATCACCGGGCCTATTTTTTGCTGTGGGCAGCTAACCGGTGGCTCACAGTCCGCACCGATCTCCTGGGGGCCTTCGTCGCGCTGGCGACGGGCATTGTTGTGGTCGAAGGCAACTTGGACCCAGGATGGGCTGGATTGGCATTGACATATGCTCTCAGTTTTTCGGATGCATTATTGGTCAGTACACTGATCTCTCGATTTGGTTCATCAAGTCGTTGACGTAGTTGCAATTAGTGGATTGTGCGACAACATGCGGAGGTGGAAATGAACATGAACTCGGTGGAACGCATCAACGACTACATCTCCATCGAGCAAGAGGCCCCGGCAATAATTCAGGGCCATCGACCACCGTCGTCGGTGAGTGGGCCTTTTCCATATGTGTCAGTCTCCATATTGACGCCTATTACCCATCCACCCACAGTGGCCTGGTGAAGGGCGAATCGAAGTGACTGATTTGTGCGTCAAGTACTCAGATGATCAACCAGTCGTTTTGAAAAATATCAGCTTTTCGGTGCGAGCGCGGGAAAAGATTGGTGTAGTTGGTGGGTTGGCACTATGAACGGGTTCGACGACATCAGTATAAAGGGATCTCATTGCTATGAACGACAGGTCGCACCGGAGCGGGAAAATCTACCCTTTCCCTCGCCTTCTTCCGCATTCTTCCCATAACTGGCGGAACCATCATCATTGATGGCATTGACATCATGACGATCGGTCTCCAGGACCTGCGCTCCCAAATCAACATCATCCCGCAAGATCCGGTGCTTTTTTCGGGTACTTTGCGATCCAACATGGACCCGTTCGATGAGTACGATGATGCAGAAATCTGGAGCGCGCTCAGAAGCGCCCATGTGGTTGAGAGTCTAAACCACGGTCGCAGTGGTAGTGACATGACTATCACTGGAGAATTGGGTGGACGGCTGGTGGTGGACAATCACATCGGAAGCAACAACGGAGCAACCTCTCTTGCGCCGCCCGATCCGTCGTTTACATTGGATTATCCAGTCGCGGAAAATGGATCCAATTTTTCGCAGGGGCAGCGGCAACTGTTATGTCTTGCTCGTGCGCTATTGCGGAGGACACGTGTGGTGTTCCTGGACGAAGCCACCGCATCAGTGGACAATGAGACAGACGCGAAAATTCAGGCAACAATCAGAGAATGTTTTGTTGACGCTACTGTTCTATGCGTCGCTCATCGGTTGAGGTATCCAAGCTTGATTTGTCCTTCTTGGCTGAAGTGCAAGTTTTTAATTTGAGGTTCCGTCTTATAATACTTTTAGAACCGTCATGGATTACGACCGAATTTTGGTGCTCGACCATGGTAATGTGGTTGAATTTGGCACGCCACTGCAATTGTTGGAACAGCGAGAAGCATTGGGGGACCATTTTCGCAGGATGGTTGCCGAAACAGGAGAGTTTGAAGATTTACTAGAGGTGGCAAGGCAGGCCGGCAAAAAGAGGGCACGTCAGGAACATTAAATTACAAATGGGGATGTGCATGAGGCTAGTTGTCGAGCGTCATGTGAATATGATGATTTTGCTCTAAAATGGATACCGCCTCTGGAGGTGGTGAAGTCACGTGGACTGGCCAGATTTTGGTTAAATTGCCAATGGATTTTTTTCTTGTAGCAGTCACCGCAACTGATCTTTGCTGCTGAATCCCAACCGAGCGGCCAGTGTAATAGCACATTCGCGCTCCTGCAACGTTCATCCGCTCCACGAGTTGTCTTCACCGCGGTTACGAACATCTAGCAGTCACTCTTCCCTGTCTTTCAGACCGCGACAGAGTTTAAAGCGGCACGGCAACTTCAATCATGTCGCGATTTTACCACCGGCCCGAGAATGCGCTCAAGCGCGCGGAGGGTGAGTTGCTTATGGGTGCTGGATGTTTCGGCGTTGCTGCTCCTGTTGAAAGAGGGAAAAAAGTGCACGTGCACAGGTCCGGCTACGTGGGGGGCAGTGTCAGATCGTTCCGCGAAGTTGAGTTGAGGTTTTGGGAAGAATATAAAAATCTGACCTGTTTCTCCTCCCTTCCAAAGAACTCATCGCTGTCGGGTCCAACACGTCGGCCTTGAGTCTCCTCCACGAGATTGTTATGTCCAAACGATCCCGGTCCACACCCTTGACCGCTCTCGAGCCCATTATGCTCAAATTTGTTGAACTCTGTGTCAATCTCCGAAAGGGGAAGATGGCCAAAGAAGGGCTGCATCAGTACAAAAACATATCACAGAATATCACAGTGACGACGATTGAGGTAAATGGCTGGACTGGATGTCTCCGATCACTGGGACAGTCGCTTACGCTGTTTTTTCATTGCCACTGTAGATGGTGATCAAGAAGTTCATCGAGCTGTCAGAGAACCGGGTTTCCGAAGCACAAGCGAAAGCTGATAAAATCAGCATCGATGCTGTGGAAGACTTGGAGGCAAGCGAGACTCCGGAGTCAATCATCCTCAGCACCGTGAGCGGGGAGGGTGATAAGGATCGCACAGACCGGGAAGTCGTGACTCCTTGGCTCAAGTTCCTTTGGGAAGCCTATCGCACCGCCCTTGACATCCTGCGGAACAATGCCCGACTCGAGTTGCTCTACCAATCCATTGCCAACCAAGCCTTCCAGTTCTGTCTCAAGTATGCTCGCAAAACGGAGTTCCGTCGCCTTTGCGAGCTTCTTCGTACACACCTGTCAACTGCCGCAAAGTATGCTCATCAGGCACATGCCATTAATCTCAATGATCCTGACACACTTCAACGCCATCTCGACACCCGTTTCGTACAATTGAATGCTGCGGCCGAGCTCCAGTTGTGGCAGGAGGCTTTCCGTTCAATTGAGGATATCCACAATCTCCTGGGCATGTCCAAGAAGCCCCCCAAGCCATTCATGATGGCCAACTATTATGAGAAACTTGCGCGCATTTTCATGGTAGGAGAGAACTACCTGTTCCATGCCGCAGCATGGAGCAAGTATTATGCGACCTTCCGTCAAAACAAGAATCTATCTGAGGACGAACACCAAAGGTACAATACCTGATTTGGCTACTGGTTGTTGCCAGAACTCACATTCCGACTCTTTCAGGATGTCGTCAATTGTCTTGATGTCTGCATTGGCAGTCCCCATCATTTCCACATCCAAAACCCGTGCTGGCTATGTCGATGCCGACGATGCTAAACCAAAGAACGCTCGGCTTGCTAACCTTCTACGCGTTTCTCGGCCTCCGACTCGTGAGAGCCTCCTCAAGGAAGCTGTATGTGCATGATGCGTTTCACATAATTCAGGTTCCTCCTTCTCACGCTTCTTTCGGCAGCTTGGGAAAGCGGTGTACTCGCGAGTTAAACCCCAGTTAAAGGAGCTCTATCAAATACTGGAGGTGGAATTTCATCCACTTTCCATCTGCAAGAAGATTGCCCCGATTTTGGCTGCTCTTACGGAACAGAAAGACCTTGCTACGTACGTTAGACCCCTTCACCAAGTGATCTTGACACGTCTACTTCAACAGGTTTGTTCTTCCTTTTGGGCGTCCCAGCCGCTTTACATCTCATTCGTTTGGTGAATGACAGTTATCACAAGTCTACACAACCATCAAAATTGACTCTGTCGTTCAACTTGCCTCGTTCCCTGAGCCGTACAGTCACGATATTCACACAATCGAGAAGTTCGTGATGAATGGATGTAAAAAGGGTGAACTGTCCATTCGTATTAATCACCAGACACAAACGTTGACATTTGAGACGGACTTGTTTGCTGCCGCGAAGGGTACCATATCGGAGGGTCCGCAGCTTCAGTCGCTACCTTCGGAACAGATGCGCTTGCAGCTTGTTCGGTTGGCCAAACGCTTGCACACCGCCATTACCTTGATCGATCCGAAGGGCGTGGAGTACAAAGCAGCAGCAAGAAAAAGTGCGTTTATGGAAGCTGCTGCCCACATTCAAGAAGAGAGGAAGCAAGCTGCGGACAGGAGAATTCTCATTGAGAAGAAGAAGGAGCTAAGGGAGAATGAGATTATGCGCAAGGTGAAGAGAGCATCTTGCAGCACCACTTACATGAAATGATAAAGAGGCTAACGTGTTGATGCTGGTTGTTACTATCATGTTCATCCAGGAGAAGGAGGAGCAACGCCTCCGAGTTCTCAAGCAGCAACAAGACCAGGAAGCTGAACGCATCCGGTTAGAGGAAGAATCCAAGCGCCGTGAACAGGATCGCGTGCAGCAGGTTCGCATGGAAATTGAAAAGGCGGAGGCTGCCAAGCTGGCGGCGCAGCTCGCTGGCGAACTGAAAGGCCGAGACTTGAAAATGACTCAAGAGGTAATGTCCGGAACGGCATTTTGTTTCACTCATCACCCTGCTAATAGTGAGTTCAGGAACTGGACAGTCTGGATTCCGATAAACTACGTGCCTTACAGTTGCAGCAACTTGAAAAAGAAAGGAAGGAAGTTCAAACGAAGGTCAAGGTTCTGTCCAAAAAGTTTGACCATTTCGAGCGCGCATACCGGAGAGAGGAGATTCCATTGCTTGAAAAAGACTACGAAGAGCAGAAGAGAGTTGATAAAGCGTACTACGTAGCTCTGCGGAAAGCTGCCGTGGAATCGGCTCGCCTCAAACACGAAGAAGATATTCAAGCTAAGGCTCGGATGCTGCGTATCATGGACGATTACCGAGATTTTAGAGCCAAGTTGCAGGCTCAACGGGACGAGGAGTTTGAGGCGAAGACAGCATGGGCTGCGGAACAAATTGCACGTGCAAAGGCACAGCGCATTCAAGAGGTCAGGGAGCGGAAGGAGGCCGAAAAGCGGCGGAAAGAGCGTGAAGAAGAGGAGCGCGCGTTAAGGGAGGAGGAAGAACGCAGAAGAGAAGAAGGTGAGGTCATCCCGCGGCATGGCGGCAGCCGAACTATCCCTTCTGATATCGCACTTCGCAGAGCGTCTTCGGCAGGAGGAGGAGGATATTAGGAAAAGAGAGGTCACAAAAGTAGAAGAGGCGGAGAGGCAAAGGTACGTTTACTATGTTCCTGTCACTCAAGTGTATCATCTATAACACCATATGGAAACAGGAAACTCGAAGAACAATTCCTTCGTCAACAAGAACGCGAGAGATTGGCAGAGGAGAAAATTGCTCGTCAGAGAATGGAGCTGCGTGGCGAAGCTCCTCGGGAAGCAGAACGGGGAGGAGCTGAGACTGAAAAGTGGAGGCCACGTCGCGCAGAGCCTGAAGCTCAAACTCCATCTGCTCCTGGCAAGTATGTACCTCCTTCTCGTCGCGCGGAGGTTGGGGGTGATCGTGGAGGCGACCGCTGGCGCCGGGACGATGGGCCTAGACGGGATGACTCCACGCGACCCGAGGAAATCTCATCGTGGCGACAGCGTGAACGTCAAGAGCCGCGCCTTGACGACAGTGCCCGTGGCTCCGCTCCTGTCATATCACGGCCCATTATCGGGGCCGGCAAGTGGCGGGCTCGTCTCGCTGAGCGTGGTGAAGAAAACGCGCCGTCTTCTGAGAAAGCTGAGGCTGACGATAATGGGTTTACCCCTGTGCGCCGGGCAACGCGCAGGTAGTTAAGAGTCGAGATCGTAGAGGGGAAGAGGGGAAGAGAGGGGCGTGTTTTGTGGAAGTGGTAGCCTTTAGCGAGCAGAATTAGGTCATTGTAGACTGGCGAGAATTGAGATTGGTGGAGAGTACATCGCTCAGACGCCTTTTGAGCGCGTCGTTGATACGCTTCCCCTCTATATATATAACTCTTCAGACAAACTTCTAATTCAGCAACTTTACAACCCTCCCCAATGCGGGGACGCACCATCGTCTCCATGCAGTCCCAAAGGTGCTCAATACACTTCCCCCGATAATTTACCACAACACGGATTTCCAAATAGGGAACTGTGATTTCATAGTATGCACGGGCACGCGTTTGTGGCCTCATTTGGTTAAATTATGCGTCACCTGTGCATCATTGGTTGATATGAGCAGTTATGCGAAGAAAGTGGATTACGAAGGAAACGGGTTATTAATCGGCGACGCATCATTAGTTAGACTTCAAGCGGGTTGACAGTTTTTACGCGTGAGATGGGAACGTTGAAGCATCAAGAGGCTAGGGAGTATGGCTTTTAGAGGGCGCATAAAGGAGAAACATTTCAGATGAAACGGGTGTCTCACATGGAGTTAGTGATTAGTGATAGTGTTCTCGTTCGCATGGATGGGGAACCGCAGTGTTATGTATAGCGTTGAGGTGGGAAGGGTTGTTCTCTTGTCAAATTTTTTGCAAGAAAGAGTGTTCAGAAGATACGTCCAAACTGTCAACGAATGAAGTCAAGACAGAAGAAGTTTTAGTTAGTGAAGAAAGTTAGTTTACTTCATCAAACGAAGTAGGCAACACCTTTGTAACTACGCACATCTGAACGTAATGACGAGCAGGACCAGCAAACAGTTTGTTAGAGTTATTTCATATGATAGCGACGCGTGATATAGCTAGCTAGGATAGATGGGCGGATTAGCTAAGAGTCAGGTGACTCAGGGGAAGTGTTTCAGGTGGAAGAAAAACTAGGATAGAGAACAGTTGCATTCAGTAGTGATTAATATACAGATTAAACCATAACCTACGTTCAACAGGTTATGAGCCCAACCGTTCGCTCAAAAACTACGCTGAAGCTCTAAGATCCCACCCAACAATTCATCTAATCTACCATGACCCTTGAACGTTCCTGTTGGAGTACTTAGAATGAGCGACACATAATTAGGCTTAGCTAAGGAAATAGGCGGATTAGGTAACTGATTAGGTAATCCTAAAGGAAGGTTCTGGAAGGATCGCGTCATGGTAGTTAGGAAGATATAAGGAGGAAGGACCCATAGAATTGTATTACTGGCGACTAAGAGATTACATGTATTGCCCAATAACCTTCTATAGGTTATGAGCCCAACCGTCGTCTAAAGACCCCACTACGCTAAAGTTCTACGTGAAGTAACACCTGAGAACACCCATCCATCATCCCAACAATGACCTCGTCGATTCCATCAACGAATCAACGACGATCCTCCCGCTTGAACCCTCCACCGAACAACCCTGCGCTGATGGTCCCTGTGGACCCTGAGAACCCTGTCACATGACCCCTCACCGAGTTTGAGAGGTTCAGCAACGCCGTAGAAGACGGACGAATGCAAGCAAGGGAAGATGTAAGGCTGGCCGCAAGTGCGGCAGCAGGAGAAGACGCAGGGAGAAGGGAAGAGGAGGAACGAGTCGCTGCCAGTGCGCAGCAACAGAGAAGGCCCGGGACGAGTGGGGGTGGTGATGGTAGTGAGGGAGGCTTTGACCTTGATTACGAAGACGAGGAGTGGCCGGATTTGATGTCGCAATAGATGCAGGTCCTAAACGACATGCGTCAAGAAATGGACACAAAGTTAGAACAGCAATGTCGAGACCAGAAACGTATGCTATGAGAGCAGACGCAACGAATGATGGAAGCGCAGACGAACCTGATTCAAAACTTGTTCGCAAACCTGCGCATGGGTAGCGGTGAGGTTAGCGGGGCTCCGCCACCGCAACCACCGATGCCACCGCAACCACCAATGCCACCGCAACCACCGATGCCACCGCAACCACCGATGCCACCGCAACCACCGATGCCGCAGCAGTACCCGAGAATGTGACACCATCGACAGTGTCGTCCACTTCCAACGTGGACCAGACACTCTTCAAGCTGTTGACGTCGACGATTCGAACCTACGATGGACAAGGAGGAGCACAAAAGCTTTATGAGTACATTCAACAAGTTGATGAATGTCTCTCACTCGCTGAATTGAACCCGAGACAACAACTTGTGCTCGGGACTTGTAAACTTACCGGTGCTGCGCGCATGATGATCATGAGTCATCAAAGCGTGGCCACAGAGGCCGACAAAGCGCGTGATTGGGAAGGAGTGAAGCGTTTGCTACTTGCACGTTTCACCACTAAAGAGCAAGAACTGTTAGTAAGACAACAGTTGCTCCAAATCAAACAAACTGGGACAGTCACCGACTACACCCACCGGTTTGATATGCTGCTGATGCAGCTGCCTCAACGCGACACCGAAGCGAACTACATCACGATGTACCTGAATGGATTGAAAGAAGAAGTTAAGAGAGCGGTGTCATTAAACAGTGAAAGCCTCAGCAGCCTGCTGTCACTCAAGAGTGCAGCGTTGCGCTACGATCAAGTGATAAAGCCACCCAAGCAACGACAACAATCGAACGCACTCACCACGCAACAAGAAAGCGACGAGACATCATCATCCTCGGCCTTGGCCGCGCGTGGTGGACGAGGAGGTTACCGTGGACGAGGTCGCGGGAGAGGACGCGGTGGTGGTGGACGCGACGGCGGGACTTCCCGCAAGAATGACGATTGGATCAAGAAGGCGCGATGCGGAGCTTGCAAGAAGGTCGGACATCTAGTGAAGGATTGTCCCATGGTAGCAGAGAACATAAAGAAGTTCAATGAAGAGAACAAAGCGAAGAAACAAGACAAAGAAGAAGAAGAGTCTGCTCATACCGCATGTGCATACTTTATGCAAGTGGCGCTCGATGCGCAAGTGGCGCAATCGGAAGATCGAGATCGGATCGAGTTCATCATTGACTCAGGGTGCACTCAACACATGAGCCCACGAGGGGATTGGTTGGACCCTGAAACTGTGAAACCGAAGAGTATCAAGATCAATACCGCAAACGGATTGAAGATTGAGTCATCAACTGTCGGAGACATACCGATCCGAGTTGCTGGAGATGCCGCAGTACTCAAGGATGTACTGCACGTTCCTGATCTGTCAGCGAATCTGATGTCAATACCAGCAGTAAATCGCAAAGGGATCTTTGTGGTATTTACCCCAGACGATCACGTGGTATTTGCACGTGATGTTGATCTCTCCGACGCAAAGGTCCTCTCAACGGGAACCAGAAGCAAGGGGCTTTACTGGTTCCAAGGGACCTTGCGCGATACCGAAGAAGAAGATGGAGCAATGGCTCTGTTGACGAAGGAAGAGAAGACAAAGTTAGCGAACCTGTGGCACCAGCGTATGGGCCACCTTGGATACCGAAACTTGAAGCGCCTACCGAAGGTTGTTGATGGCATTGACAACCTGAATGTTGAACTTGACGAGATGGACGTTTGCCACGGCTGCCAGCTGGGCAAACAGACAAGAATGCCGTATCCTGAGTCACAAAACAAAGACGATTATGAGTTACTCGAACTCATACATAGTGACATCGCATTCATCATGATCCCGTCCCTGAGTGGCTCGAAATACGTCCTTACCTTCGTTGAAAACAAGAGTAGGTTTGCGAAGACCTACTACCTTGAACGGAAGGATGCGAAGACAGTGCTTGAACACTTCAAAGACTATTTGAATCTAATAGAACGAGTGACTGGAAGGAAGATCAAAATCCTGCGAACCGACCGAGGCACCGAGTACTTGAATGCAATGGACTCATACCTGAAGAGCAAGGGTATCAAGAAGCAGTCAAAGATGCGTCACACTCCAGAACAGAATGGAGTTGCTGAACGCTTCAGTCGAAGGATCGTCGAACGAGTTCGATCGATCTTGTATGCGGCGAACTTGCCCAAAGAGTTGTGGGCAGAGGTCTTCGAAGCCGTGCGGTACTTGTACAACCTGAGCCCGCACTCGGCCCATGATAAGACCCCGTCTGAAGTTTTGAACGGAAAGCGTCAGAACGTTGATCATCTTCGAGTGATTGGTTGTGTCGCTTACGCACACATACCCAAAGCACGACGTCGGAAGCTTGACGCAGTTTCCGAGAAACTGGTAATGGTCAGATACGGTCAACCCTTCGTCAAAAAGGGCTACCGACTGTACGACCCCAAGACAAAGACAATTGTGACTCGGCGTGATGTCACATTCGATGAAAGGAAGATGTACTTCGACGAACCGCAACCCGTCGAAGAATTGCCTGAAGGAGAATTTGTGATTGAGAAAATCGTTGCTGAGAAAATGATTAAGGGTCAAAAGCATTACCTTGTCAAGTGGCAAGGCTACGATGACTCAGAAAATACGTGGCAACCCCGCGCGACGCTCGAAGAAGCTGTAGCGCTCGATGAATGGGAAGCCAACGATGATGAGCGGCAAGGAATGACGGCATTCCTTACCAGCGCCGCTGTTGACGTGGAAGGGGTCCAGGACCCCTAAACGAGGCACGAAGCGCTCAAGATGAACCCAGAGGCTTGGACGAAGGCCGAGAAGGCTGAATTGGACGCTCTGTTGAAGAATGAAACATGGGAATTAGTCCCAAGACCGGCAAACAAGAACGTTATTGACAGCAAATGGGTCTACAAGACCAAACTTGATGCTGACGGCAATATCGCACGTCACAAAGCCCGATTCATTGTTCGCAGCTTTACCCAACAATTTGGCGCTGACTACGACGAAACCTACGCGCCTACGCTCCCAATCGCAGTCCTACAAACCTTGATAGCGCTTGGTACCCAGTATGGCTGGGAAATTCATCAAATGGACGTCGTTACGGCGTTCCTAAACGGTGAAAGCGACAGAGAGATATTCATTGAGCAAGCTCAAGGCTATGACACCAAAGAAAAACCCTGAAGTCATTGGGTTTACAAGCTTCGCAAGGCTCTGTACAGCCTGAAGCAAGCCCCACTACTCTGGAATCGCACGCTTGACACACACCTGAGAACGGTTCTTGGGTATACTCGTGTCATCGATGAAGCTTGCTTGTATGTGCGACAAGTGGGGGAAGATGACGAAAAATTCGTTATTATCGCAGTTTACGTCGACGACATCATCATAGCGTCGCCCAGTACAGCCGAGCTTGAACTTACGAAGCAAGAACTGAAGAATCGTTTTGAAATGACGGATGGAGGACGCATCCATCATTTGCTTGGCCTGCGCATCGAATACGACCCGGAGAAGGGTGAAGCGCGCATAGGGCAAGAACTGTATGTGAAGAAGACGTTGGAGAAGTTTAAAATGAGCACCTGTAGCACTGCACCGAACCCAATGCTCCCAAACTCACCACTTGGAGTGGGGGAAGAGACCGACAACGCCGCAGAGGTGTTCCAGACAGAATATCGGTCTGCAGTCGGTGCGTTGATGTATGCGGCGGTCTGTACAAGGCCAGACATCGCCGCAGCTGTTGGAATTGTTGCAAGGCATGTTGAGAAACCGACAAACGCTTGCTGGACCGCAGTGAAAAGAATTATGCGTTACCTTAAAGGCACCGCTGAGTACTCGCTCGTTTATCGACGCGACGAAGGCAAGAACTCGGAGCTGGTCGCCTACTGT
Source organism: Borealophlyctis nickersoniae (assembly GCA_027604605.1). Taxonomy (NCBI): domain Eukaryota; kingdom Fungi; phylum Chytridiomycota; class Chytridiomycetes; order Rhizophlyctidales; family Borealophlyctidaceae; genus Borealophlyctis; species Borealophlyctis nickersoniae. The sequence continues at coordinate 25,996 of JADGKA010000284.1, forward strand.
GATGCAGATTGGGCAGGAGATAGAAAAGACAGAAAGTCAACAAGCGGTTTCACCTTAAAATTGGCAAATGGAACCGTGAGCCGGAAGAGTGCGAAACAAACCTGCGTTGCCCTCTCCACCGTCGAAGCCGAGTATATTGCTGCTGCTGTTGCAGCCAAAGAAGTCGTCTGGCTACGAAGAATCATCAACGAACTGATTCCGAAGAATGCAAGAACCGCGAAACCCACCGTTTTGAATATCAACAACTTCAGCGCTAAAGAACTCGCAAACAATGCTGGCCCCTCACAGAGGACCAAGCACATCGACATACGATATCATTTCCTTCGCGACTGCGTTAAAAACGGAACAATTCAATTTCAGCATTGTCCCACAGACGAAAATATCGCCGATATATTCACCAAACCGCTCCCGACTGAAAAACTTACCAAACACCGACGAGAACTTGGCATCCTCGCTGCCAGCAACGACAACGAACTCCAGCAAGAGCTGGAAAGGCCGAAAACCACGGCAACGACCTCCCACGAGTCCCAGATTGAGGCCAACGGAACTGGCACAAAGTGCGGAAAACTTCCGAGGGAGGTGAAGGGGTGGAAAATGGACGCAGAAGCGTCGAAATGCCGGGAAACGAGTGGGGGACGTTAGGAGCGTACGGGAGTAGTGGTTCGGGGGTGAATAGGACTGAAATGGAGGATTGGCATTGACCAATGGAGGTGGGCGAAGATGGAGAAGGAAGTGACTGAGAGTCAAGGAGTTGGATCGGTGAACGGGTCCTCGTG